>MU224715.1:114231-135906 GCA_018584345.1 Thuja plicata
ATCTAATTTCATGAATGTTTCTATTATTGTTACATATCAGAAAGAATGTATGATATGATTTCATATGCATAAAGAAAGATGAACAGATAAGTAAGTTTAATTTCAAACTGATGACAAAGGGTTAATGAGCTAACCAAGAAATGTTTTAGAGGTACTGATTCACCCCTCCCCTCTCAGTACATCATCTCAATATAATTCCAACATGCAGTCTCTACATACCTTTATTATTCGTCTAAATCATCCTTCATGGCTACAAATACCATCTCAATATATTCATCAGATTCGGTGTTAGTATATCCAGCTCTGTTCTAAGCCAGGTAACAATATTTCTTCCTTTTGTCCTTGTAGCCTCGGGTATCTCTTATGTTAGATTGTCGGTTGCTTTAGTAATCTCTATTGTCACTTCTATCAAACTTCTTTTCATATGATCTGTCATTACTTCTATCATCTTTTCTTCTGTTAGGACATCTAGTAGCAAAGTGTCCAATCTCTTTATAATTAAAACATACAAGTGGTAATTTACCTTTGTATCTACCTTTGCCTCTTTGCAATCTTCTATCCATTAGTGCTTCAATCTCATCGAAATCTTGGTCATCACTATCACTTTCACTATCATTTCTCATAGTGTGTTTATGAGTTGACTTACTTATTTTCAAAGAAGATTTGAATACAGACTCAATATATGGTAAGACACTATTATCAAAGTTATTCATCTCAAATGAAATTAGTCTACCAACCAAACTATCTAGAGTGACATTATTTTTTGCTACTGCTCTCATTTCTTGTATAGAAGATACTCTAATAGCATATACAAGCAGTAAGGTTCTTAGGATTTTACTTACCACTGTCTCTTCTTCAAGTATACCTCCAACTCCTAGGATAGCATTGAGTACCTATTTTATTTCACAGTTGTATTGAGTGATATTTTCTCCTCTCATTCTTAGGTCATCAAATTTACCTCTTAGGCTCTCTTCCTTAGCTCTTAGTATATTTGCATCACCTCCATGTACTAGCTTCAATTTGTCCCACATTTGCTTTGTAGAGGTGCAGGTTTTGACATCTTCAAATTCAACATCGGAGAGTGAGGAAGAAAGTTCTATCATCATATAATTACGCTCATGCTTTTCTCTTAATTTCTCAAGTGTGTGAGGTCTTGTATGCAACACATATTTAGTATACAAGTATTGAGTAACATCATTTCCAATACCTGATAGGTGGAGTCTTATCCTACTTTTCCATGATGCAAAGTTGTCTTTGTTCAACTTGGGCACATCCCATTTTCTCATCTTGTGATCTTTTGCTTAGGTCTTGGAACCTTCTTTCTAAGAACACAAGCTTTGATACCAATTGTTAGAATAACTGAGAGGGGGAGGGGGTGAATCAGTGGCCTCAAAAATATTCCAATAAATGAACCACAAAAATTTATATCTTAAATATAAACCTCAAGTTATCTTCAGTCCAACAAGATGAATGCCTTGAAATAATCTCAATAAATAACTATTGCTTGGAGTTCTCTGTTAAACCTTATCCTTAATGTTTACCGATTAGCAGTCTTTCATTTACCAAAATATAGTATATTACTTAGTGTATATCGATCAATCCATATTAGTTATGTGTAATGCAAAACACTAAAGTAATGACTCATAAACACATTGACATATGAATTTTTAATGTGGAAACCCTGTTAAGGGAAAAACTACTTGGGACCGGTAACCCAAAATTTTCACTCTTTTGAAGTGAGCTTGGTGAGGAGCCCACCCTGTTAAAAGTTACAAACATACTGTTAGGTGTGACCTTGTTAGAGGATTTAAATAGAATATTTTTTCACTTGATATCTAGCATCTCTATGCTATCTTTATGACCAAACCTTGTGTATTTTGTCACTTGATATCTAGCATCTCTATGCTATCTTCATGACCAAACATTTTGATACTTCTTAGGATGTGTCTCAATATATAAAGGACTGTTAAGTCCTACTCGGTTAAGAGACTTTCTAATCCAATGGTTAAATTGAAATAGTAAATGATCTGTTCAGATATAAAATTATACTTTGCAGATTTTCAGATCTATTGTAAGCTCATAATACCTTTCTGATCAATGTATCTTTTCAATACCTTTGCTCCACTTCTTTCTTCTTGGTGATGCTGTGCTTCTCTATTGCTCGATGTTCGCTGAAATATAGCTATGTTCTTTAGCTTGATTGATCAGGATTGTATGAATTTTCTCTTCACTAGTATACCTTCAGCATCCTCTTCTTTATTCACTCCCCTAATTCACAATGAATTATCTTGTCTCTTTATAGGCATGATTTCACTGTTTCTCAGTCTTGAACTTTCTTGTTCTTGGCGTGATCCGCAATTCTATCCAATCTTTCTTTAAAACTATACTTCAGTTTTATCCCGTAGATTTCTCTTTGATAACTGGAATAAAACAACTTTAAAACTCTCACTTATCTTTGGATTTTAAGTTGTCGATGAAAACAATATTAAAAACTAGTTAACTCCTTCTTTAGCTCTTGACAGCTAAGTCTTTTTTTTGTTTCTGAACTTCGGTTCTTTTCGGTGTTTAACTCTTTGGTAGCTTGGTCAACACTTCAGTTCTCCTCAGTCATCTCTGTCGGGGTTGTCTGTCCGTCGAGTAACACTGTGAATTTCTTCTTAGGTTACTTTGGTTCTACTCGTTGGTAATGATTTCTCAGGTTTCTTGCTCAAGTATCACTGTGACTTTCCTCTCGAGTTTCTCTATTCGTTGGGGTGCACTAAGCATCGGTGTTTGTTGTCACTTGGTGCATACTGAACTTTTATGCATTACTGAAAGCATAACCTTTATCTCTCTGGATCTCTCAATTCTTTGACACTATGTGTATAACCAATCAGATTACATAAAGTTGACATCATTGACAATACAATACATTAATTGATTTAATGTGTTGCATTAACTTTCTGCAGCTCGGTGATCACCAACTTAACATATTCAAACATTCAACCAGTTATAGTTCATCAGGATGTTGACAACCAAGATTCTTCTTGTCTTTTCTACTCACTACAACTTTAAGGTTTATCAAATGGATGTCAAATAAAATTTCTTGAATGGTGATCTAGAGGAAGAAGTCTACATAGAGAATACTAATGGATTTCAATTGTCAGAAAGATCAAATATGGTTTTCTGAATCAAGAGGATTTATATGGTCCTAAACAAGCTCCTTGGGCTTGGTATGAAATGTTGGACAAGTACTTACTTCAACAAGGTTTCATGAAAGGTATTGTAGATAGCAATCTTTACATTAAGGTTGAGGAAGAAAATTTGTTAATTGTCGCTGTATGTTGATGACATCATTTAATGTGGAGATCATGTTGTATATATTTTTTTTTACAAAAGAAATACAATTTTTTTTTTGAAATGTCTATGATTGTTAAGTTATCCTTCTTCCTTGGGCTTCAAGTTCCTCATATGAATAATGATACATTAATTTCTTAAGCTGTATATAAAAGTTTTACAAGAGAAATGCAAAAAAAGTTTGATGTGTCTACAATTGGTAAGTAATCCTTCTTCCTTGGGATTTAAGTTCCTTAGATGAATAATGGTAACTTTATTTCTTAGGCTAACTATGTTAAGTAAATGTTGAAATAAATTGGCATGGATGATTCAAAACTAGCAATTACTCCTATGTCTACTAGTTTTAGTTTGAAAAAATATGAAGAGTCTCTTCCAATGATTGGATTCTTTATAGGTCTATGAATGGAGGATTTTTGTATTTGATTACTTCTAGACCTAATATAATGTATAAAATATATTTAGTTACAATATATCAAACCAATCCTAAGAAATCATATAAGAAGAATTTCAAAAGGATATTCAAATATTTAAAGGGAACTCTAGATTACAACTTGTGGTACAAATAAGATATTGATTTATAATTGAAGGTCTATATTGATGCTAGTTGAGATGGTTGTGCTGATGATAGGAGTACTGGTGATATAATTTTATTCTTGGGAGATAGATTGATCTCTTGGTTCAGGTTCCTTATCCACAATAGAAGTTGAATATATTGCTGCAAATTTTTGTTGCACTGAAGTTTTATGGATGAAGCATACCTTGAAGGATATGAAGGTAGTTTTTGATGAGTTTATTCCAATTATATGTAACAATAAAAGTGTCATTAAAATTTCAAAAGTTCTAATTATTTATTCAAGGACCAAGCACATTTCTATCGAATATCACTTTTTGAGAGAGAATGTTGCAGAATAAGAAGTCACATTGGAGTATATTTCTACAAAGGATTAAATTGTAGATATCTTTACAAAGCCACTCTCTAAGGATAGTTTTGAGTGTCCCCAGGAGAAGCTAGAATTTATTTCCCCTCCTAACTAGATGCATGAAATGGTGCATCTATCTAGGGGGAGATTTTTATGTTATTGTAGGGTAGAAAAAGGAACATTTGCATGCTAAGGGAACCACACACCTTAAAATTCACACAAAACTGTCGTAACCTAACATTAAAGCTATGTAGGAAAAGTGCATAAACATGAAATAAAATTAAACAAACACTTCCTTCAAAATACTCCAATGTCTTTCTTTCTTCTTCAAAATTTGACATGTTTCTCCCATGTGAGAAGATGCACCTATTCATGAAATAAAAATGAAACCAAGAGTACTAAAAAATGAGAGAAATGAATCCAATTTATAGAGTTTTGGAGCTCGAATCAATGGTCAAGATCAATTGGAACTCAAATTAATTGACAGACAATATTAAATGAGAGGACAAGTTAAGTGATGAAAATTGGAAATTGCCTTTTCCAAGTTGAGAAAAAAATAAAAATAAAAGAGTTAAGTAACAATAAATATTAGAAGTTTAGAACTATTTATTTTCAACACAAAGTGTATTGTATAAGAGGACTCAAAATAAGAAAAAGTTATAAAGAGTAGTTAGAATTGGAAAAAGTCATAATTATAACATTTTATGACAATTGAAAGAATTGAAATTAAAAAATATCATAAATTATAAAGAAATTCTAAAAGGGAAGGTGTAAGAAAGTGGAGGCTAAAATCTAGGGAGTGGAAGCATAAATTTAGGGATTAAATTTCACTAAGAAAATGAGGGAATATTTAATATTAAAATTAACAATTTCTACATTTAGGATAGCTAATTAATTAATTGTAGAGAAAATGGGAAAAAAGAGATAAATAAATAGGATTTATTTATCATAGCTTAAGACTTAGGATAAAGGGGAGAATTAATGATTATTTTTTCCTAAAGAAGAAACATTAATTAATTGATTGAGATTGAATGGTCGAGAGTCGATTTTGAAATTATTTAATCAGACATGGTAAAAAAGGTCAAATTGATTAGGATATGATTAAGAATTAGAGTACAAAAATTAGTGATGAATGACATAGAATAATGATAAAAGATTGATAAATGAAAAAGATTAAATGTACGACTTATTAGACATGTTAAAAAAGTGAGGCATAGGTGATGACCATTTTTTGGCATATACATTTTGCCCCTCTTTGAGACAATGTGATTTAAAGCACTATTATAAAGTAAAAAAATTAAAAGACCATGCCCCAGTGGATCGACAAAATGGAGGTAGGATTCCCCCTTGAAAAATTGGGCGAAAATTGACATGAGGACAATTTCTCAAAAAGAAAATGATTTCTAGGATTGACGGAAGCAATGCTAGTAAAAGAAGAAATTAGATGAAGAAGAGTTAGTGATGATGAAACTTAGTTTCATAAGTGCACTTATATCTAGAGAGATTTATTTAATATGGAAAAATAGATGCATCACACAATGACACAAAAATTCAGTGCGATAATGCAATCATTTTGTGTAAAACATACACATACCAGATAAGGAATGATCACATCCATCCTGAAACAAAATAGTATGTTAAGAGCCAAGGTATGTGCAAAATTCAAAGAGAGAATGTACTTATCGAAGACACCCAAAACATACATGCCCCAGAACTTCATAAAAACATCCCCTAAATAGAAGACAAAACATAAAAGATCATGGAACATCCCGACCACTCTCATCACTCAATGATATCCTTGAGTTAGCATACAAACATGGTCTAAGATACATCAATAAAAGATATGCCTCACTGGAGCAAGCGAGAAAGATACCATTTTGATCTTATTGTCACTATTTAGTGCATGTTTATGTTTGATGGGATGATCATGATAGTGTCTAATTTCAGGATAAAGCAATGATTGATGAAGGACTGATAGGGATTGATGTTGATTAGGATAAATAATTACTTGATTGAGAGGTTAAATGATTGGACAAGATCAATCAGTCTAATCATTGAATTGATTGGAAAATATCATCTGTTAATACACAATTTTGTTAAGCGCCTTGCTTATTAGTCTTCAGTCTACATCTACTCAGCTATCTTACGCATGGGGAATGATTTATTGAAAACAACAAGCGATTATGTACATGATGAGGAAATGAAATGAGTTTCAGAAAATGACATTTATTCCTTTGGATTTTTTTATGACTTTTCTATTTTTAAGGATCTTGAAATATTTGAATTTTTTGTGCTTTTTTTAGGACATTTTAGAATTTTTAGGATTTTTTCTAAACTTTTTATGATTTTTAGGGATTTTCCAAGACTTTTAGTAATGATCAAGAAAGATGTATTGAATTTCCCCTAGTGTCTAGCATGGAAAGGACATTATGGATGGATAAATGGATTGGTACATAAATAAAGGTCAAAGGTAGTTTATTATGGTATTGAAGCTATTTGGGTTTCCATGGACTATCCAAGAAATGTGATAACATGTTTTATACAAGATGAAGGATAGGACATGACAAGATATGATAATGTTATGGTGCATCGATTTCCATATTGACCAAAGAGGTGTGTATAAGGTAAGGGATATGGGGAAAATGAAGTAGATATAACATGTGATGCTTCTAGAAAGATCCCTTGCCTTGTCATGATCAAACTTGGGAAAAAGGGAATATGGATGTCAATTGGATAAGGGATATTAGGGACATAGGTTAATGGACGATAATGGAGAACATGGATGAAATATTCCCCCTGGTATGGAATGCAAGAAGTTTGTAAATTACACATGACACCTATTTGTCAGGTTTTCACTAATGGATGAAATTATTTCTCTTTATTCTTTTTTTTTGTGTTACCAAGATGCCTTTTTGGTAAGTTTTCATATGTTGATAACATGGCAATGAACAACTAAGAGAGGGGTGAATTAGTTGTTTCCAAATCTCTACACCTTAATTCATTAGTCCTTAGAATTATTAACCTTAAACACCCTTATTTATGATCTAATTAAGTGAAATATAAAATATGCATGCATACACAAATCAGAATCTCATCCACACAATTAGACATAATATTTATATCATGGAAACCCTGTTAGGGGGAAAACCACAGTACGAATGATTACCCACAATAAAAAAAATACCTTGTTAGAAGTATAACATTATTACAATGTATGGGGAATACACATGTATTTAGGCTCACTTCCTAGATCTCACTGCTCAAATGAAAAGACTCAGGCTACAACCCTAAGGAAGGCTTGCTGCCTTACAATTTGATCACTATAATAATCAATATTTTTGTGAGTTGTGTACGTGAAATCTAGCTTATGTCTAATATAGATCTAATGTATCACAATAAATATGTCTATTCAACCCCTTGTTGGAACACTTCTGATCACCACTCAATTAGGTTCTCCTTTTCTAGCCACATGTAGCATTCACATCCATTATCCACACCTTTAATTTTCCCTAAGTCACCATCTTCTCAAATCAATGTGCCAAATATCTTGATTCAAATTTCATCTCTGACTATCAAATCATATCCATGACCTATATCAATCACCTCAATATTGTAACACACCCATATTTTATGATTTTACACTTGCGCAACATGATTTGCTAAATAAGTTGACCAAGAACATAAGTGGTAATAAAAATATTATTATTGACCGAAAACTCCACCAATTTGATCCTTCTAATCCATATGTATTAAAAAATCATCAAGAACATACTTAAAGAACATCCTATAGCATCATGATAAACACTCAAACACTCAAATACATCAAATCCATTAGATTTTCCATCTCTTTTGCATCGAACTTGAAGAACACTGTCAACAAGTCTCTCAAAAAATAAGATTATATGTTGCGGACATCTAAAGTACAAACCCTCTAAGCTGAAGATACCTGAGTATGTCCCCTAAAAAATCCTAGGTTTCATCCATGAAATTATAACTTTATTGTGCATACTGAACCTCTTTCTTTCTTTCTTTCTTTCTTTATTTCTTTCTGTCAATAGTGTCTATCACCTCGTCTACCAATCACATTTTGTAACTTGTTTACATGTCCAAATCATCCTGAAACCTTCTAAAAATTTGGTTGAACTGAGTAATAACTATCATCATCCTTCCTCTACATGCGTGAATTCATCTCTGTAATATCCTCTTCTCACCAGACCTTTTAGGACTCTTTTCCACTAGCTATCTTGCAAAAATTAAGTTAGTAATAAACAAATAGAACTTCTAATTAATTCCTCTGGTTCCTCTATTTCCTCTGATATGTTGACATCAATGCAAACACATATAATTGTGCCAATATTACAACAATATCCCCCTTTGGCATTGATAGAAACATGTGAAGTGAAAAATAAGTTATACAATTAGAAACCAACAATCTCACTCCTAGAAAGATAATCAACAATACTACCAGCAATATCCATAATTATCTTTTAGATTCCCTCTTAAAACTTCTCTAATTTGGTTCTTCTCCCCCTAAGAATATTCTCTCCTTAGTTATGATATGATTACATACTCTTCTCATCATCAGTTTCTCCCCCTTAAATACACCCACACTTCTTGGCACTTCTTTCTTATGCACAAATATACATAAACTTGCTTCTCCTCTGATCTTTTATGTGTTGTCTTCCACATCTTTTTCACATCTTCTTCTCTCCCCCTTTGACATCAATGACAAAGGTGTATTATCTATTTGAATGAAAATTTCTTTATCATATCAATGTCTGCTTCCTTTTCCTTCTCTTCTTCTACTTCTTCGTCAAGCTCATCTTACTCTCTTGCAAACATATCTCAAATCTACTAAACACATCCATCTACTCTTCAAACATTAATAACTTAACTTTTTGATTTATGTGGTTACATGTATCTCTCTTCAAATTCTTTTCTCCATATCTTTTTCCATCTCTCCACTATGCATACTACTCCCACTGAGTAGAAGCCTCCATACACCAATCCAGCTTGAATGATATTTTCATGAAGGCCTATGGATTGATGCATTCTTTTGCATCTTTTATTTTTTAAAAAGAGGGGCAATGACCCCTAACTTGCCTCTAAGATATTCAAATGTATCCTTAGGAAAAGGTTTGGTAAATATATAAGAAATTTATTCTTTGGTAGGTATGTATTCCAGTCTTACTTTGTTCTCATTTACCTTCTCCCTTAAGAAATGCAATTTGATTAAAATATATTTTGTCTTTGAGTGTTGCACTAGATTTTTTGAAATTTTTATAGCACTTGAGTTATCACAGTAGATAATAATAGGTTCATCAAAGATAATTCTAATACCAGACAACATTTGTTTCATCCATAGTACATGTGTGCAATTTATAGCAGTAGAAACGTATATCACCCAAGTAAAATGCTCCACCACTTGTTCTTTTTTTGTCATCAACATATCCATCCCAATCCACATTTGTGTATTCACTCAAGGTGAAATATTCACCTTTAGAGTAGCATATCCCAAATTCATATGTCCCTTTCAAATACTTGAAGATTCTCTTAACTTTAACTTCATGAATTCTCTTTGGTTCTTCTTGGAATCTTGCAACTACACATACTGCATTCATTATGTATGGTCTGGTATGTGTAAGATGCAATAGGCCACCAACCATTGATATATACCTAGATTTATTTACCTTTGGAGTCTCATCATCCTTTGTAAGTTTGCATCCAGTCACCATAGGTGTACCCACTAATTTTGAGTCATCAAAATCATTTCTTCAATAACTCCTTTACATACTTGGCATGTGACACAAATATTACTTCATTTGATTGAAGAATTTGCAATCCTAAAAAAAATTCATTTCTCTTATCATGGAAATTCCAAATTTATTTTGGATCTATAAGGAAAAATCTTGAATTAGCTTCTCATTGCCTCCAAAGATAATGTCATCAACAATCAGAACCTTTTCATTATCAATCTCAAAATATAAATTGCTATTAGCATTACCTTTTTTGAAACCAAGCTTAATTAGATACTTATCCAATCTTGAGTACCAAGCTCTAGGAGATTGTTTTAGTCCATATAGGGCCTTCTTCAGTAAAAATACCAAGTCTTGTTGATTAGTCAGTTGGAATCAATCTAGTTGTTCAATATATACCTCTTCTTCCAATTCTCCATTCAAGAAGGGAGATTTGGCATCCATATGATATACCTTGAAGTTCTTATGAGAAACATATGCAAGAAATAGTCTTACCACTTCCAATCTTGTTACAAGTGAAAAGGTCTCTTCATAATCAATCCATTTTCATTTGTGCATAACTTTTACACACCAGTCTTGCCTTATTTATCACCACCTCTCCATCTTCATTTAGCTTATTTCTGAATACCCATTTGGTGCCAATAACTTTTTTATCTATGGGTCTGGGAATAAGAATCCAAGTATTGTTTTTCTCAATTTGTGTTACCTTTTATTCCATTGCCTTGTACCAATTTTCATCTTTACAAGATTCCTTGACATCCCTTGACTCTACTTTTGAAATTAGACATACTTGTTCCTCAACAATTCTCTTTCTTGTTTGAATGCATTTATTCCCATCTCCAATGATTTGTTCTTCAGAATGATTTAATCTAACATACCTTGGTGTTTTTGGTCTTACTTCAGTGGTTTGTCCTTCATCTTCACCACTGGTATATGCTTATATTGGAAATAATGGAATAGTGTGTAATGAGAGGGGAGGGGTGAATCAGTACCCTTAAAAATTTTCTCACTTAACCTTAATCCTTTTAGTAATCAATTGTATTTCCAACCATATATGCTATTCTATCTTTGTGTATGTTATATCAAATTATAAACTCAATTAGCATGTAAACATTCATAGAAACATTCATGAAATGTATTGACACATGACACAAGATTTGGTAACACAAGGAACCTTTATTAGAAGGTAAAAATTGCGATGGGGATAAAACCCACAAAGCTTCACTATCTGCAGAATGGAAGGGGTCGGTTAAGGCTTACAATTTTGATCACTTATGATGATTCACCCTGTTAGGAGTATCTTGTAGAGACTGGTTAAGTTCTACTCTGTTAAGATCTTTAGCAACACTATTTTGTGTGCACTCGGTTAAGATATTTACAAAGGATTGTTAAATCCACCTTTCTCAAGGATTTCTTCTATTTTCTACACTTGTTAGAATGTAGTCAAAAATATTCATTGACCTGAGTATATGTAATCTAGAATTGCTGATTATAGATCCAATAAAGATTACATGTATATTTATCACCTGTAGTGATTGATCAATACCTCTGTTATGCTTGGTAGCCTTGAATCTGGTTCTTGATAACCTGTTTCATCTTTTTCTTTTCTTTTTCATAAAACTCTCAGTTTGATCCATAGATGTGCTTCTTGACTACAATCATCATCACACACATGTTTTTTGATAGATTACATATCTATTTATACAATGCATTTGACCTAAATGAGTTTCACGTATTACAATGATAACTCTATGATCAAAGGTTTACAACTTGACCTTGATCTCCTAATTTGCATCTTTTCAATCAGTTAGACTGATTAAAATAATTACAATTATATTTCTTGTCCCTCAAGAAATGGATTTAAAGCTAATCAAAAAGCTAAATATAAAACACACAAGTGTTTTATCTGACGTGGAAGTCAGATCCACATTTTTCATAATTCTAACTGTCTCTCGGTAGACTGGTGCTCAGGTCACTCTGTAGTCTATTGGGTTCCTTTGTTATCTTTTTTGTCAGGTTACACTGCAATCTGCTTGTCAGGTTGCTCTGTCAGGTTTCTCTGTCGGGTTCCTCTTGTAACATTTTTGGGTTGCACTAATAAGCTGTGTCGTCGGGTTCCCTTGTGAACTTGTCTATCAGGTTGCACTAAACCTGTCTTTCAGTGTTGATGTTATCGACGGTTTCAAAACTATTTTTCCTTTCATACTAATGGAAAATATGTCTTCAATCTCCCCCTTTGACATTAGTATCAAAAACTGATATGTGCAAAATACTAAAATGTTTAGTAATGTGTTCACCTTTTCATTATGACTCTGCCTATGTATATGTCAGTATAGTATATGTATATACATTTATTATCTCCCCCTATCACCTTGTTTTTCCCTTTTATCATATTCAATTTCCCCTTTGTATTATATCAATTTCTCCCTTTTTTGATAGTAAGGGCAAAGGTGTAATTACTTACAACTTGTCAAAAATGTGGGAATGAGAGTTGTTCATGTCCTCCATCATCTTCTCCTATTTATCTTGAAGGTTTTCTAGAGCCACGTGCTCCAATGTGATCCTTGCGTGCATATCATAGATGTTGTCGGTGATAGACATCTCCGGGGTGGCAATTAATTATCTTGTCATTGTCATATGTTCCTGCAGTAGTGTAAGATTGGGTAGCAGTAGAGCCTGTAGCTCGGTTACCTCTTCCCTAAACTTTGAATCTGCCTCTTGAATCTGAAGTCTCAACTTATTTTCTTCCATTACCTTTGCATAATGAAATTGTATTGCATTGTCTGTTGTTGAGAGACTTTGAGCACTAGAAGTAAGATCTGCATCTATTTGTGCAATCTTTTCACTATTCTCCTTAGTGAATTTCTCTAATGTTCTTAACTTCTAAACTAAGGTGATTGCTTCTGAAATAATTGGTTCTAATTCATTTACTTGTTCAGAGAGATTTACCTTATTCTCAGCCACTTCTTGGCTGATTTTCTTGGTCAATTTATATTGATATTTTTTCTCTGATCATTCTTCTATTGCCTTTTCTACATCCACATTCTCTGATTAGATTGCATCGGTAAGAATGGCTAGTTCATCAATGATTGATGTGTTTCGATCAATGTCTGTATCAGGTACTATCTGTTGAATTATATACCTTGTTTCAAGTACCTGAGTGTCCTTTGTCTCCTTTTAAAGCTTATCCTAGATATCTTTTCTTTGACAAAGTTCTACATAGTTTGCAAGTGACTCTGGATCCAATGTCCTTGGATCAAAGGCTAGTATCTCAATAATGTCTTCCAGTGTGATTGGATTCTTGTTCTTCTTCTTCTTCTTCTTCTTCTTGGAAAGTGTTGTGGAGGGACCTATATGTAGTACCAAAGCAAGTTCCTTTTCTTGTTCTGATGCTCTTGGTGAAGGCTTTTGAATATGTGTACCTATATCCTTCTACTTGGTGTCTACCTATCGTGGGAGTGCACATCTCCACATCAACCTTAGCCTTATCTATAGCATCTCCTTCGATATCCTTAGGAGTGGTATCACCTTGTTTCTCTTCTTCACCTTTGCCTTTTTGTTCTCCTCTATTAAGTTTTTAGGATAGCTGCAAATGTAATAACACTCTATGTTGTATGTATTTTTCAAATGCAACAATCTCTCTTTAATTTATATTGGGAATGAGGCTAGAGAGACATGTCCCTTCATGGGACATGTCTATTCATTATTATTTATAAGAAAGGACATGCCTCTTCCCATTAATTATAATTTAATCAATCTTAAAATGTTTCATCAATCAATTATTAATTAATAATAATTTAATAATTTAATATTGAATATTAAATTTCATATGATTAATAATAATATAACATATATATTATATTATTATCAATCAACATGTATTATATATATTCTAATGATCATACGACTGAAGCTACAAACATTAACACTCACTCTTAGCTAGGGAGGATAAATCAATCCAATGTCAACACTTATATGACACTTGATAACATAAATCATATGATGTAAGAAATAAAAGAATCATCCTCATGATGTAATTAATATAAATATAGTCTCAAGAAGTGGATTGCCTCAATCGACGATTCTATCCACAAGCTCTCATGTGGATTGCCTCCATCGGCGATTCTATCCACAAACTCATGAGCTTTAATGTGGATTGCCTCAATCGGCGATTCTATCCACAAGTTCTCGGGTGGATTGTCTCAATCGAAAATTCTATCCACAAGCTCTTGTGTGGATTGCCTCAATCGGTGATTCTATCCAAAATTTCCCAGGTGGATTACCTCAATCGGTGATTCTATCCACAAGCTCTCGTGTGGATTGCGTCCATTGAAGATTCTATCCACAAACTCATGAGCTTTAATGTGGATTGCCTCAATCGGCGATTCTATCCACAAGCTCTCGTGTGGATTGCCTCCATCAATGATTCTATCCATAAACTCACAAGCTTTAATATGGATTGCCTCAATCGGCCATTCTATCCACAAGTTCTATCTATTATGATCTGTTTCAGCCATCACAAGATGTCTATTACAATAGAAGGTCAAGTTATTGTAAGATCGTCACCTTTTAATAACTTTTACAAATACAAGTGATAATCATTTGGAATTCGTCACTTCCTCATGATGTACACAGGGGGCATGCCCATTACAAATATGGAGTCACACACATGACATCCATCATTCCTCAACGCAGAGGGTGAAAATAAGGGATTTTACCTTGAACTTCTCTCATAGAGAAGAACTCATTGAGAAGATATTAATATGTTGATCATCCAAGATTGGTTAAGATGAATTGTCAGACTCCCTCTAAGTCTAATATCAATCTTTTAGCTTCTCATCCAAAGTCACCTCTGAAGAGTCAGACTCCCTCTGAATCTAATCTTCTTTTTCTTGCAAGATCATCTCTAGAAAAGATCAAGACAAATAGTTCTTATAGTACGTATAGAAATACAGATGAGAGAGAGACTATAATGAGTAGATAAATATAATATTCAAAGATAATAAATACTTGTCTGCACATCAACATCCTTGACACAAGTTGCATCAATGAAGGTCCATATACATCAAATCATAAAACACCTTATCATATTATTTGAGAGACATCTCCCCTTTGAATTATCTTCCCACACTAAGCATGGAAATGTAACATTGGTTATTATTCTCCCCCCACAATGTACAATTCCCACTCTTATATGTTTGAACAATTCTCATGTCTTCTTATGAAATGACATGATTTATCAAAGAGAGGTGACACTATATAATTTATTCTCTCTTTATATAAATAGACACCCTTTCTTAAATTCATGCTTCTTTGTTATTACTTGACCACAATCATAACAAATTAATATATCTCTTTAATGAAATTCATTTTCAGAAATTTCACATAGACCCTACATAGTCTGTCATAACTTTTGAATCCAATACTTTCTCTCTAATCGCTTCAGTGAGATTCTTTGAAATTAGGTTTTAACCAACATATCAAAAATTTATAAAAATCCAACGGTGCATTTGTGAGATATGGTTCTTTTACCAAGACTATAGCTTCTGAGACAGTCACACATTCACCATCAACAAACTACTCTCTTACATTTGGAGTCTGGCTCTAATACCATGTTAAGTTTTTAGGATAGCTGCAAATGTAATAACACTCTATGTTGTATGTATTTTTCAAATGCAACAATCTCTCTTTCATTTATATTGGGAATGAGGCTAGGAGAGACATGTCCCTTCATGGGACATGTCTATTCATTATTATTTATAAGAAAGGACATGCCTCTTCCCATTAATTATAATTTAATCAATCTTAAAATGTTTCATCAATCAATTATTAATTAATAATAATATAATAATTTAATATTGAATATTAAATTTCATATGATTAATAATAATATAACATATATATTATATTATTATTAATTAACATGTATTATATATATTCTAATGATCATACGATTGAAGCTACAAACATTAACATCCTCCTATTTCTTTTTGATCTCCATCTTTAATCTGCTCATCGAATGTGTTTTTTGGTTCCTCTTCACCCTTATCCTCAGGTATGCTTGCATCCTTGTCGGTTGATTTCTCCTTCTTTGAGATAATATTGATAGCTTGTATCAATAGTGGTATTTGTCCCAATGTATCTACTTGAGCAACATTTGTTTTTGTGTCCCGTTCCTTGGTTTGGTCTGGGGCAACAATGACATCTTCATCTTTCTTTACCTCATCTGCAGGATCTTCTCTGGTAATATCAATGATAGTATTATCGGTGAATGTTTCATCTGCAGTATCCATATTCTTGTTAGCTTCTATGTTAAATACTTCTTCAATAACATCCTCACCATCATTTATAAGAATGTGTTTTGGGCTCAATTTAGCTTGATCTTCTCCATTGTGAGGCTCCTCAGTAAGAGCTAATTGTGGCTCGGGACTTGAATCCTCCTTAGGCGGATTGATGATTTTATTCCAGATATCATCACTTTCTTTGTCAAGCTTAATAAATTTTCCCTCCAATACTTTGTAGGCTCTTATTTTTGTTAAGAAATTTTGTGAATGCCTATTCATCATTTCATCAATTTCTTCCATCTTGGACTCGGGTGGCATAATTGAAACTAGGGATCTTTCCCTTTTCTATTTTTCTTCCTTTAGTGCATATGACCACCTTGCTGAAATTCTATCAAGAATTTCTTGTGGTATAATTATATCAAATTGGATAGGCACATATTTGTATCCAATCATTTCCTTAATTATGACATCTTCAATCTTATTATGATCCTCAGGGTTAAGAGTTAACCATTGTCTAACCTTAGGATTTGATATGTCACTTGATTTGGTGATTGATGCAGCAATTTCATCAATTGTTTTAGGAAGTTTACTCTTTTCATGTTGTTCTTCCTGTTCACTATCTTCTATATCTTCCTTAGTTTTGATGAATATTTTCTCCTTTTAGGTTCTGATGTTTGACTTGTTTGAGGCTTCCTTTTATAAGTTCTTACCTATCCTTTCTTGACCAGTGGTGCACTTGTGTCTTTATTTTTCTGACTTCTAGTCCTTGATGCAGTAGTGGTCCTTGGTTTCTTTGTTGGTGGTGGTGGTGCATTGGACTCTATAGATTTGGAGTCACTCACTTGTTGACCTTCATTGATAGGTGACTATCTGTCGGTGTCATCCTTCTGTTCATACTCTTCATCATTTATTGACAACTTTTTCTTCAGTGTATTGACCATTTTTCTCTTTCTTTCTGTCAGTTTTCTTCACAACTAAGCATATTTTAATTCTTTCCTTGGCTTCCTCATAGGTTCCAAACCTAGGTTGTGACTTATCCACTGGTTCATTTATAAATGCTTCAATAGCATTGGTGGCTTGATCTATGTTCACCTCATAGTCAAGTGGTGCTAACCATGTTGTCCTTGGTACAGCTGGTTTGATAAATGTGTTATCAGTGTCCACCATAAAGAAAATATCAGTCTTATACTTTTCTACCAGTTGTTCGGGTATCCTCATTCATTTCTGCATTCTTTCCTTAAATCTAGTAAAGTATTCATCCATAACTGATACAAATTTTCACCTAGTGACTTGATAAATTCACTGATTTGTATGGTCACTGGTTGGGTAGTGTCCCAGTTGACATTACCTATGGATGGAAAGAAGTTATGGAAATAGAAAAATGTACACATTAAAAGTGATCTAAACTTACATGAATTGGACTTTGTAGACCTGATTGTCCCCATGTTCTCATCTAACTACTTTAGTAGAAGCTCAGATAGATCCAATTGTAGACCTTTCCTTACAATCTTATAAATAGTGTCAATTGCTCCACACGCTATGTTGTTTAACCTATTGGATTGGTATATCCTGTACCCTAGTACACATGCACCAAACTTTAGTTCTAGATCGGTGATGGTGTTAACCTTCAATCCTCTGTTATCCCATATTGCACCTGTCATCTTCTCTATCTCAGGACGAGAAGGGTGTTTGAGTGCCCTGGACTTGTTGGTTATATGATAACTGGTCACAACATGTATCAAATCTCTAGTGATCTATTTTGTCTCATCCAACCACATTTTTTGGTTGTGCACTCTGCTCAACACTATCCGAATCCATTCAGTCTTAAACTCCCTGGAGAACATTGGGGCACATATCAGCCCTTTGACCTCGATGTGTTTGTGTTCCTCCTTGATGGTTCTACCTGTAAAAAGATTCTTGTAAGCTTGATCAACCTCAACATTTCCTATCTCAGCGATCTTGCAATGTATGTAGGAACGTACATCCTCAATCAGTAAAAACCTAGGTGGAATTTCAGAGAATGCACCAGCGTCGTTGGGTTGCGAAGCAACCTCTAGATAGATTTTATACTTGGGTTCTTCACAAGTGGATTTATTGATCAGATTAACCTTCTTTTCTTTAGTGTTCTTGATCTTGGAAACTCTTGAAGTGGTTTCCATCATTTCTGATAAATTTAGGGATCTTTCCATAAAATAAACAGTGAGCTCGGTGATGTTACTTACTTAACCTTCTGAAAGCCATCATTGTTCAGAATCTGAATGCCATGAATCTCCTTCTTAAATGCTTTTGCAATATGGTCGCTCTGTGCTTTGCTTCACTCTTCTTCTTTTCTCTAAATCGCTAGTGAATGAAATGAAGACTCTATCATCCTTTTATAGATGGTGCCCTAAGTGGTGCAATTAATGCTCTACCCACTTGTTGGGTGTCGAGGATGGATTTTCTTGGGTGACATGCCAACTTTTCTTCTGGTGAAAACGTGATGCTCGGGGCATGTGTCAACTCATTTAACTTTTCACTCATTCACCAAAGGATCTCGGTATATGGTGAAGACAACATTGTCTTTTGATTACCGATGCATCTCAGGTAACATTGATTAACTTGGTTTTCATATGTATACCGATGATTCCTAGTAAGTATTGACAACTTATCTTTGTAAGTACATCGATTATTTTCAGTATGCATTAACTGACAAGATTGAATTCATAGAATCATAACAAGTAATACCATAGTGCATCTTTAATCATGCTAGTTTGGCATTTTAACTATGTATAATGGAACTGATGTGAAGTATAACTTGGTATAGTGCATTTCCATACTTACTTGTTCATCTTAGGTGAGGGTGGTGATGTCACCAGATCCATTGGATAAGGTGTCACCAATTGTGTTGCTTGGTCCATCATCATCATTGTTTGTAGCTTTCCTCCACATTTTGTTTGTCATCTTCTTGATGTCTTCAATGGTGTTTCCATTGGAAAAGGTTCTTGTCTCTATCACTAGGTCTCTGCAATCCTTTCTTAGATGACCAAATTTATGACAATGTAAGCATGCCATTCCGGTATTAGTCCATCTCCTAGACTTTCTCATCCATTTTATCATGCAGTTTGCTGTAATGTGTCCATATCTACCACATGCTGTGTAGTTTGCCCATGTGTTGTAATCCCAAACATATGAGTTACCGACTCTTTCCGGTTGATAAGCAGTTTCATTTTCTTTAGGCTTCCATTCTTTCCTTTTCTTCTTCCTGCATTCAAGAGATGTGTGCCCATGCATTTTGCAAGTAGGACAATATTTTTCCATGTAGGTTTCCTTCTTTGGTTGTTTCACCTCAAATTTACATTCATATGCTTTATGTCCTTTCTTGTACATTTATAACAATTTCCTATGAATGGTGTGGATTTAGGAATACCTTTTATTTTGCTCCTGCAAACATTTGATGTGTGGCCTGGTTTTCCACAGTGATTGCATGACTGCCTTCTTGGTTTTGGATTTGTGTAGACATTCTTTGGATCAACTTGGTATGGTGATTCTCCGTTCTTGGCATACCTTAATCTGGTATTGTTCTTGACTCTACTTTGTCCATCCAGAAAATCATCCATCCTTTTGATGCTTTCTTCAGCTCTCTTGATCATTTCATTGTGTTGTTTCTTAATTCTTACTTCATGCTTCAATCTTTCATTTTCTTCTCTCATCTCACCAATATCTTCTAGCTTTTCATTCAGTTCTATCTTCATTCGATTTGCCTGCTGACTCATAAGAATAATCTTATTGGTGATCTCATGATGATGTTTAGTAAGTCTTTGTATTTCTGACTCTTTTTCTTGTAGCTTTGCAGTGATCTTCCTCCTGTCATCAATAGCTAGTGTTCTTTCTTGTTCACCTTGTCTAGAATTATTCATAACCTCAATCATTCTTACCATCTATGTCTCTTGACCGATTTGCAGTGATTTCACTTGTCCAACTAGATGTTGATTGATTTAATTTAAATTTGTAATGCTTCCTTCAGATGTGTCTGATGTGTTGCTTGATATAGATCCTGAAGACTCAAATAAATCAGGTATCTCTTCTTCATGATAGTCTATTTCATTACAGCAAGATGCCATTACCTTTCTTTCATCCAGTAGCTATCTCATCTTGATTCTAGCTTCTTTATATTGCTCATAGAAGACCTATATCTCTAACTTTTGATTCTCAATACTCTTGTCTAGCTTATACCTTTCCATTGTATGATCTTTTATCTTAAGTATTTAAACTTTTCCAAATACGAGATCTAGCTCTGATACCAATTGTTGGAAATAATGGAGTAGTGTGTACTGAGAGGGGAGGGGTGAATCAGTACCCTTGAAAAATTTCTCATTTAACCTTAATCCTTTTAGTAAACAATTGTATTGCCAACCATATATGCTATTCTATCTTTGTGTATGTTATATCAAATCATAAACTCAATTAGCATGTAAACATTCATAGAAACATTCATGAAATGTATTGACACATGACACAAGATTTGGTAACGCAGAAAACCCCTGTTAGAAGGTAAAAACTGCGGTAGGTATGAAACCCACAAAGCTTCACTATCTGCAGAATAGAAGGGGTTGGTTAAGGCTTACAATTTTGATCACTTATGATGATCTACCATGTTATGAGTATCATGTAGAGACTGGTTAAGGTCTACTCTGTTAAGAGCTTTAGAAACACTGTTTAGTGTACAATCAGTTAAGGGATTTACAAAGGATTGTTAAATCCACTTTTCTCAAGGATTTATTCTATTTGCTGGGTGATACCACAATAGTGGGTTACACTTTTTTGCCTAAACGGACATTGAACTCTACATTTTGAGAAAAACGTTCACATTCGGATGCATATTGTCGTTAAAATGTTTGAAATCGGAAGACAAAGTAAACTAGAGTCTTTTAGGATTTTCTGTCTAGATTCTAAATATATTTTTTTAATTTTTTTTTTAATTGATTTTAATGGTTTTTTTTTTCTCCCACTAAAACTGCTATGTTGCTGAAAACGTATTTTTCAAAAAGGTACAATGACTTCGTACGACATAACTTTTTTTCTAAGATAGATATTGATGTGCTTCTTTTTAATTTGGTTTTGTAACATCCATACGGAGGGCATGAAATTGGTTTGATGATATTATCATGATTATTGCATATTTTATGAACGTTTGAAGTAGAGTCAACTGTAATTTTGACATACCTTGACTGCGTAACTGATAACTTGTTGTGTATTTATCGAAATTCAATTTATTTTTTTTGATAGAAAGAAGACTCAAAACCAGAGGGCACTGTTATTTTTCAAAAAAAAATTTCTATTTTTTACTATTTTTCATTGAACGTCAAACCTGGAAGTTTATTTTTGATAAATAACCTACTT
>MU224715.1:136006-152384 GCA_018584345.1 Thuja plicata
TATACATGCATATATACACATATTTACAAACAATATATATTAAAAAACATTAAAAAATATATATACAAACAATATATATTATAAAATAATCAAATATGGAAAGTAGAAACGTGGAAAACCTGATGTATTGACGTTTGATGAAACGGATGCCCGCATCCGCCTGTTGCTTTCACCCGAGCCGAAACAGTCACAATGACTGTTTCGGCGAGTTTTGCCGCTAAACTAACCTAGTTACTTTCGATTGAAAGTACTTTGGTACTTTCGATCGAAAGTAACTTTCGATCGAAAGTACCTAGTTTAGGTACTTTCGATCGAAAGTTAGTCTATTTCGATCGAAAGTAATTGGCATTTTCGATCGAAACAAACAGAGTTGTTTTAGTGGGTCACGCTTTTCGGGATGAATTCCTTCCTCCCGAAAAGTGTAACCCACTATTGTGGGATCACCCTGCTACACTTGTTAGAATGTAGTCAAAAATATTCATTGACCTGGGTATATGCAACCCTTTATACTCGCCAATGCATTTTGTTTGACAAAATAGTGGTCCCTCTCTTTCTATTTTCTCGTTTTGATCTTCTATTTTATTTTTCTAAGTCCTTTTGTTTCTAGTTTATTTTGGGATCTCAGGCCCTGGATGAACATTACGAATTTGCCCTCAGTTCTTTTTTTTGCTTGCTTTCTAGGTTTGTATTTTTCCTTACTATCTTTGCTTTCTCATTTTGCTTATTTTCTTTGTTTCTCTTTGGGATTTTCAACCCTGAAAGAACCTTAGAATTTGGTTCTATTGTCTTCTTTCTCCTTGGACCCTGTTGTATGCTATATTTTTTGTGTTTATTTTGGACTCTAGTCTCCATTTGAACTTTGGGTTTTGTCCCAAGTTCTTGTCTTGCTTGGGCCTTCCCTCTTACTACCAGTCTTCGTCCCTTTAGTGTTCTCTAGAGCTTCAGAACCTTAAGGAAGATAAGATTAGCTACATTCATGACAACATGATATTATACAAGTCACCATTTAAAAACCAAATCAAGCTCATTTCAAAGCATGTTGCATTCCAGAGAACTCATTGCAAGCCCTAGGCGACCAAACTACCCCATAAGCCAAGTATTCACATGATTCCATGCTGATTTAGTAGCCTCTCTCTCAATGATTTTGTTATTTTTTTAACTGTGCTCCAAGTGTGTGTGTGTGTTAGAATCCTAGACTCTCTTGTATTCAAGGAGCTAGTGTTGAACACGACCATAGACTAAGAATGGGGTGGTTAATCAGTCTTTAGCAATCTTAAACTTATACTTTAATTCCAAAATATGTAAGTTTAATCAACAATAATGAAAGATAAATAATCAACACCAATGCACAAGAGAACACCAAATTTGCATGGAAACCCCAATTAGGGAAATATCACGGTGAGAATATCTCACAATATATGAAATGTACTACATGATGCTCATGTCAAACTTGCGGTTAGCACTCACTATCTTAGGGCAAGATACAAAGGACTTGCAAACTGAAGATCACTTATCTAGGGTAAGATACAAAAATGACCTATAAAGGAGACTCGCTATCTCAACACATGATACATAAAAGGAATCACAATGAATAAGCCTTCAGCATATTGCTTCTAGCTTTCTCCCTTGATTATACCTACTCTTGACTCATAGCCTCAAGAAACCATTTGATAATTATGCACCAATACTCTCACCACACATATCTGCTACCCCAAATTTTCATCCTTTTCAATCCACACTTTCTCTCTTCTAATTTGATTTTCTATTTATAACATCCTGATCATTACTAAACATCAATTATGTTGGCTAGAAATAAGGGACAAGGGGTAATCCCAACAAAGCAACCACCAAAACATAATTGTGGTGAAATTGGTCCTATCAAGGAGATAGAGAGAACCTAAAAATATCATTGCAAAATATCCAAGGTGATCCCAAACATTTTGTGCACTCTTGACACACATCCTCTAAAGTCAGGAACATGGTAACATGTAGTAACAATTAGTCAACCCAAAACACTTCTTCAACATGAAACAATTCAATGTAGAACCCCACACAACAAGATGAGATCTAAAACCAACTCAACACATCATCCAATACAATTAGGAACATGGTCTAAGAAAGAGAACAAACCTTGTCAGTTGAATATACACAAATAACCTTGAAAACCAACTCCAGACACAATGTAGCACCAATGTACTCAACACTAGCTACTATGCATATCACATAGATATTTTTATCAAACATCCAACAACATTCCCAAGAACATATTTCATGTTTCCTCAATGATCCAAGCTGCCATAAGCAATTTCACATAGTTTTTCACAATTGGAAGGTGGGGAAAACACAATAATGAATCATATCACCAAAAAAATACTTGTGGTAGACCTCCTTACTAGAAAATTGAATTGAGACATTGCGCAAACACAATAATCCTTCCCTCTAAGTTGTAATGCAAGAAACATTAAAGCAAAGAAACTTGGATAAATGCAAAGCATTTTCTAGACTAGTTTTGATAGACACCCAGGTTGCCAACAAATTGCATACAACTGAGACATCAGTGGTAGTACTGGGAACTTGAAAAGATAGGAGTACAAAATTCACAAAACATACAATCTATGTTCTAGATTTCAAGGTGATACCAAAAAAACATAGAGGAGTGTGGAGCATTCTTCAAGGTAGATACTAGAGCACTTCTCTACAAACACATTCTTCAATGAATCAAAACACCTTTGTAGTAGAAATTGGTCATTAGGAGGAACAAGGGATACTACAAAAACCTATGGCATCATACAACCATTCATACTAATGTCACACTTCTAATCCTCATCTCAATAACACCATGCTTCTAATCCCATCTCAACAATATCATGCTTCTAATCCTTATATGAATAATGTCATGCTTATAATCCTCATCTCAATATGATATCATCACTAGGCCATCACTCAATTCCGACTCTGATCAGCAACTCACATCATTGTAAACACATAAGAGGGTTGACATTCAATCTTATCGCATCAATAACAATTCTAACTACCAACAAAACAACAATGCCTCACAATAATGCAACATATGTACCATAACCAGAAACACAACAACTTTATCATGACTAGCAACACAACATGGTGTATGCATCAACATCAAGTAGGCGGACATCCACAATAGAGAATACCATTAGGCATCAATCACTTGTACAAGCTTTTTCCTTCTGCAACATACCAATGCCATAATAACATCACATTTGGTATACATCCTACCTTTAACAAAATCTCCACATATGCATAACCATATTAGTAGAGGGATGACATCACAGTCATTAATAACACCATCACAACTCAAAGTTTCATAACTACAACATCACAACTAGAAGAGGGTTGACACAAAAGGCCAACACCACAACACATATCAGAAAGCTCTCAACTTCAAGTGGGCAGAGGGTTGGCATCAATGACAACACCAACTTTCAACAATCCCCTACTTTTTCATTGATGATAACACTCATCATCATCTACTTCTTGTTTCATAAATTCTTCACGCTCTCTCCCTCTTTCACCAATATCTATCCCCCTTTGACATAAAGGAAAATGTCCAAGGCCTTCATACAATTATTCATTAATCCCCCTTTTATGTTTTCTCATCAAACCTATCATATGTGCTCTTTCTATCATACTCTCATTTTCCTTGTGGCAACCAATCAGACCACATACTTCCCTAGAGGAGTAGACCACATTAGTCTAGGAGATAAGGGATATACCTATAGACACTAAAAAATGGTTATTGCCTATGCCTCAACTTTTTTAACATGTCTCCTAAGTCGTACATTTGATCTTCTTCATTTATCAATCTTGTGTCATTCTTCTATGTCATCCATCCCTAATTTTTGTACTCTAATTCTTCATCATATCCATATCAATTTAACCTTTTTTTACGATGTTGGATTAAATAATTTCAAAATTGACTCTTGATCATTCCATCTTGATCAATTAATTAATGTGTCTCCTTTAGGGGAAAATCACTATTAATTCTCCCTTTATCCTTAAGTCTTAAGCTATGATAAATAAATTTTATTTACTTATCTCTCTTTTCTCATTTTTCCTACAATTAATTAATTGGCTAATTCCTAAATGTAGGAATATTAATTTTTAATATTAAATATTCTCTTTTTTTAAGTGGGATTTGATCCCTAAATTTGTGCTACCACTCCCTAGATTTTAGCCTCCACTTTCTTACACCTTACCTTTTAATATTTCTTTCTAATTTATGAGATTTGCTTATTGCAACCCTTCCAATTGTCATAAAATGTTATAATTATGAATTTTTCCAATTCTAACTCCTTTTTATGACTTTTTCTAATTTTGAGTCCTCTTATACAAATGGAATCTTTGTGTTGAAAATAAATATTTATCATATTTATTGCCACTTAACTCTTTTATTTTATTTTATTTTCTCAACTTGGAAAAGACAATTTCCAATTTTTCATCACTTAACTTGTCTATCAATTGCTTTGAGCTCAAAATTGATCTTGACCATTGATTCGAGTTCCAAAACTCTATAAGTTGGACTCATTTCTCTCTCTTTTCATTAACCACATTTTCAAGTACTCTTGTTGTCATTTTTCTTTCATGAATAAGTGCATCTTGTCACATGAGAGCAACATATCAAATTTTGAAGAAGAAAGAAAGACAATGGAGCGTTTTGAAGGGAGTGTTTGTTTTATTTGATTTCATGTTTATGCACTTTTCCTTAATAGCTTTAATGTTAGGTTACGATTAGTTTTGTGTGCACTTTAAGGTTTGTGGTTGCCTTAGCATGCATATATTCCTTTTTCCTGCCCTACATTTGGTGAACCCGATGTGAACACACTGAATCTAATAAATTTATGTTTGTATGTAGGTTTTGTGTGTTGATTTGTTGTTGCATGCAAATATTGAGAGTCTAGCTTGTGATTTATGCAAGCTTTCTTGTTTTAAAAATGCAGTAAATCACAATTTTTAATTGGTCTTTAAAATGAACAAAAAATCACACAGCCTAATTAGGGGGATAAATGAACTACAAATTGCACATAGTCTAATTAGGAAAATCAATGGACCCAACAATTTTCATTTAGATCTAAATAGGGGGATAAATTGAACATCAATTTTCACCTAGTTTTAATTTGAAAGGGAAAGAACAACTTGTCCTATTTTGATCACATTTTATTTCTTAATGGGTTAATGGACAACAAATTTCACTTAGTTTTAATTAGAACGAGAAAGAACAAATTGTCCTATTTTGATAACATTTCCTTTCTTAATGGGTTAAAGAACAACAATTTTCACCTAATTTTAATTAGGAAGGAAAAGAACCATAACTTGTGCTATTTTGATCACATTTCCTTTCTAAGCTGTCAATGAACTCTTCATGATGAGCATTGTGTGATAGGCACATTTTGTTAATCAAAAAAAGAAATAATGAACGTATCCTCTCCCCTTGTCTTCACATATCTTGGGTGTTAGAGAAATTCATTCTATCTTTTTTAGAGGGCCTACCTCCCGAATAGCCCATAAGGCCGGGTGAGAGAGATGCTTCAAGTGATAACTGGCTAAAGCCAAGCCACTCTCAAGCGCTACATAAAATGAGGGGCCAAAATGTCTCACTATGGGTGCTAATTGCCTACCCATGTAGAATTCCCCAATATCTATGTTCTACAGGAAGGAAGCCTCCTGGTAATAGGGAGAGAGCATGCATGTACACCCGAACGAGAGCCCAAAATAAAAAATTATTGTTGTAGTTTTCCAAAATTCTTTTACTCGCCGACACAGAAGATCAGAAACTAACCAATACACCCTCACATTCTTCCAATTCATAGCAGAGATAGGAGTTCCTTGGGAAGTTACGACTCAAAGAATTTGAAATTTGGTGTGCTCGAGAAGTGTGTCATGGAGGGGAGCCATTGCCTCCAAAATTCTAAGCTATCTTCTTTGAATAAGTGCAACTGAATTTAATCCAAGTGGGGATTCAACAAGTACTGTCCTTTCAGCCTAGGTTGTAAAGTGTTTGTTGCAAAAGTAAAAAATAACCATTATGTTTGAAGTGTCTTATGTGAGTGTTATAAACAACTGCATTATTCAATACCTCACCAAAAAATTTCAAAAACAATTCAAAATCTAGTCAAACACTTCAAAAACATTCTCAATACATTCAAAATTATTTCAAAACCTTGTTATTAACTTGTCAAAACATGGAGTTTTAAGAAAACCTTGGAGTCTTGTTACAATCTTAGGGTAAACTTTGCATTTAGACTTTGTATTTCATTCCAAAATCATTTTCATACTTTCATATTTTCATCCTCAGTATCAACCCCTTTAGCATATCAAGTCCTTGTTTTAGTTTCATTACTCCCCTCATTTTGCACTTAGAACCTTCAAAAACTTGCATATTTGCATCCTCATTATAAACCCTTATCAATTCGTCATTATAATTGCACTTACCCTTGTCATATTGCTTCTTGCATTATCATCCTCATTTTGCATTTAGAACCTTTAAAAAACTTTGTAAAATCCAAAAAAAAATGAGTCTTAGGGTTTCACCTTATGTATTTGGAAAAGGATCTTGACTTTATTTCAAATTTATCTCTTTTGTCATTTTTTATCATTAAGTCAATATCCAATCTTGTCATGATGGATTTGACTTGGTCAATTTTCTTTTGATTTTGTCCTTTTTGTCCTTGGAAGTCAAGATCCTATTTCACTTTCCTAAGGTCCTACCCTTAGTTTTGCACTTGTAAGATTTTTCCAAAGTCTAAAATTCTGAAAATAAATTATCTTGCATATCACAACCCTGAGCTACATATCCTAAGTTGCATAATCATTCCAAAACCCTCAAAATACAAAAACAAATTTGCATTTTTCATACACCTTTCATACCATTAGGTGCATTTAAACATCATGTTGATTGTAACAAGATCCCAAATGTCCAAAATGCAACAAGGTTCATACCAACGCATGTTCACCTCAAGTGAAGATACAGAAGCACCCTTTGACCCTAGAAAAGGTGCACCTTACAATCACAAGGTTTTGACCCAAACATCATATACACTTCAAGTGAAGAAACCCAAACACTTTTTGACCTAAGATAAATGGCATTCTCACAATCAAACAATCAATCACAACAACTCCACTCATACGTGCCTCAAAAATTGGAAGACAAATTGGCTAAAGAAGTGAAGATCTTAGAAAAGATGGTGAAAAATATTGAAAAGAATAACATAGAGATGTCCAAGCTTCTTAAATTTCCAAAATAAATCTTTGGTGAAATCGACATAGAAGCTCTCATTTCAAAATAAAAAAATATGAAAACTTATTTAACAAATAAAGAAGGCAAAGAAATTTCAATCCAATCCCATTCAATCTAGTCGCAAATCAATCCTTCGATCTAGTCCTGAATCAAACATTTCAACTAAAGCATGACATAAATTTTGAGCCAATTTTCATTCCAATGTAATCAAATGTTCCTCAAGAAATCACACAACCTCTTGTACTAGTTGTGCAAATGGTTAAACCAATATCAAGGTCACAAATAATTTTGCCTCCAATTGCATCACATGTCAAAGAACATGCTTTTATCCCCACAAATTCACAACCAAGTCTTTCTCAAACAAATACAAGTTCAAGCATGTCATCTTTTGGACATTAATCAAGCATAATCAATGAGTAAGCTAATGTATCACATGTTCAATAAATTTTTTTTACAAAATTGAAATATTGATGTGGTATCGGAAAGAAGATCACCTAAGTAGCGAAAGCCCCAATCTAAAGCTTTGAAGAGTTTGCTTTGAAAAGTGGCTTGTGCACATGAAATTATTGAGGAGCCTGATCAAAATAAATTACATGTGTGTAGCAATGGCTCATTCCAAAAAAAATTACATGGATGATGCACCCATTTACTATCAAGAAATTGACCTCCAAGAAACATCCATCTCTCCCTCCATTCGTTCATTCCCTAAAGCTTCACAAGATAAATTTCCTCCATCTCCATCAAGTGACATGTCCATTGATGAAACCTTCCAAGGACTATCCATAGAATAAATCCAAGCTAATCCATTTTTTTATACAAGTCTCATTCATGCTTCTGAAATGCTAGAGCCAATGTGGTAAAGAGGATAGGGTAGTGGGCTTCTTGACAAAATGGAAGGATTGAACATATAAGGGAAATACAAGGTTCAAAGACACCCTTCCCAAATAACTCAAAAGGAGATTTCAACCCAGAACCTTGACTCAAGGTTTATAAAGCCACAAGAGATTTAATTCAACCAAATTTAGAAGGAATCAACTAGCTATGGAGTCAAATTCTATGGGCTATGCACAAAGTGCTTAAATTCTGCCAAGAGGCCTAATTGTATTGCATTAGGACAGCAGCGACCTTCCAGAGCCCATAACTCCAAAAAATTCTAAACAAATTGGCAAAAAAATTAGGTTTTCATATACCCTTTATCAATTTTTACAACATATACAAAGCAAGAGGTAGGTTGTTTTGGACCATACCCTGTTGTTACAACTTTGGGACCCCAAAAATGCATAAAAAGGACACTTTTACAAAGGAACTATATCATAAACTTAACCAAAAGACTCCAACTCTTGGACAGTGGTTAATTATGTCCTAAAACACTAAAATATGAAAGGAATTAGTCTCAGATCCTTGGGAACATCAAAAGCCCCAAATTAGGCTTCCCAAACCCTCCAAAACTAGGGCTTCTCCAATCTGGACTCTCCAAGCGAAATCTCAACCAACCAAAGGTTGATTCACCATCCTTTCAACATAACTAAGTGCTTCCCAAGATAAAAAGTACCCCTCATGAGGCCCAATATGCTGCTGCTATAGCTATGTAAGCATTTCCATGCTCCTTAACCCTGCAACAATCATCAAATGGCGATCACCTACAACATCTGATGGAGTTTATTGAATATTTAGTGTTATTTAACTATAATACACATGTGTGATTCATCCCCAGGTCACAGTGATTACAAAAAGGGGATGAATCTCATTCCATGCCTCTAAAACAATGCAAAACTATGCTCTACTACAGTACAATCAGAGACTTTCAAAGAAAACTCAATACAAATGGATTTACAGAGATTCTACAACACACATTGATTTCTATTCAATGAATTAGACTCATTACAACATTTAGAAATTAAGAAATTTGCAAAAACTACACTTTATTGCTTCAAACTTGTGCAATCCGTACAATCTATGTACTAGACCATACTGCGTGTTTTCCCTGCCATAGGCAAGTCATATATGATGCCTAGTAACCATATCAAAAAAATCCAATCAGTTTGGGTTGGTTACAATTGCATTTAGTCATTAAAACTTCATTTCCCTCCTAAACTAAGTAATCGTTAAGATTTAAATATTTAAATTCTTAACTTACATAATTTTGAAAATTTAAGCATTCTAACTTATAAAACTTACTTAATCTTATTCCTAGGGTCTAATTAACTCCCTCAAACACTTCTAAGTCCTACTTAGATGCTTTTTGGTACTATTGTCCCAACTTACAATATTTTGGTGTCCTAGTCCTCTAGCTGGACAAATAGGACTTGACAACATTTCATTGCATTCTTTATTACAAATTGTCATTATTGGTTCTAATACACCCCAATTTACATTTAGGGATTACTTTGACCCTCTACCTTTGATTGGATCCATGGTGACCTTAGGTGATTTCATAGGTGCTCCTGCACCATACACCCCACCTTGGAAAAAGTTCTTGTACCAAGAACTAAGGGACTGTGTCTTTGTACCTCCATCTTCCTTATAGGTGGTCCTCTCTTCTTCACCTTCTGAGCCCTTTGTTCAACCTCCAATTCTTTCCTCTTACCCTTCACAGCTGCAAACAAAGAGTGATAAACAAAACAAGGAATGGAACTAAGATCAAATCTATCATCATGCTGCTGCAAACAGTGATCTTGTGTGCCTACAAATTGTCCTTGCAACTACCTCCTTGGATCAAATTGACCCCTCATTGTGTCTTTCAATGACACCTCTGCAATTTTCTTTATTGCTTGTGTCAAAGGACACCACATTATGCCAATAAGGACACCTTCTTCATGCCATTTTTTTTGTTTCACAGTCAATGCCTCATGACTGTCCAAAAACTCATCTTTCAAGACCAATAAAGTGGTCTTAGGTTTCTTCTCTATAGTCACCATCTTCCCATACTTTGGAATCTACAAATCAACATATGTTTTTGCACCAAAGACAATGATGCTACCAACTTCTTCTACTTAACTTGGAAGAGGTTTAAGGATGAATTTTCTTCTCTCCTTGTGCACTACATGCTCATTCTTCAAACCATAATGAATGGTCTTTGTTGAAGCCTACCATGGTCTCCCTAAGATGATGTGGCAACATGTCATGGGAACTATATCACATAGAACCCTATCAGCATAACCCCCAATTGAAAAATCTATGTATGCTTGCTCCTTTATCACAATATTCTGATCATCACTGACCCAAGAGGCCCTATATGGTCTACTAATAGGAAATTTAGGTAAGTTTAACTTATTTACCATCTCACAGGACACTAGATTGTCAAATGAACTAGAATCTATGATAACCTTGCATATTTTTCCATAGCATTTACAATTTGTTCTAAAGATAGATACCTTGGGTGTATGTTGGATAGGTGACCTTCCCATCAAGAGACACTCACCTTCTTTGGGATATGCATAGTCATGGTGTGCTTCTTCTTCCTCTTGTTGTTTATTGTCATCTTCTCCTTGGACCAATTGGACCCTCTTATCATTCTTCTTGACTTCTCTTTCAGGACACTTGTAGAATGGATGTCCTTCTTCACCACACTTGTAGCACTTTCCAGGGAATCTCTTTCCTCTACCACCTCTTTGTTCTCCTTTCTGATCTAATACTTTCTCTTTTCCCTTCTCATTCTTTCCTTGGCTTGGATATACCCCTTTTCCCTTATTTTGTTTCCCTCTTGAATTGCCTTGCCTCTTTTGCCTTCTTCTAAGCTTGTCTTCTGCTTTCATTGCCACCTTGTAGAAATCTTCAAGAGTCCTTGGTGTGGCCATGCTCATCTCATCCTGGATGTTGTACCTCAACCCTCCAAGATATCTAGCCACCTTCTCTTCCACATCTTCATCATGAGAGGCTCTGATGTCAAGCTTGTGGAATCCCTCTGTATACCTTTGGACATCCATGTCCTTCTACTTCAACCCTTGAATCTTCTTGAAGAGTTGAACCTTATAGTCCTCAGGTAGAAACTTCTCCCTCATTTTGGTCATCATTCTAGGCCATGATGTGATCTTTGGTAGAATTTTCTTCCACATTTATGCTTGTAGGCAATCCCACCATAGCAATGCATGACCCTTAAAAACAATGCCTCTAAAACAATGCAAAACTATGCTCTGCTACAGTACAATCAGAGACTTTCAAAGAAAAATCAATACAAATGGATTGAAAATGGATTTACAGAGATTCTACAACACACATTGATGTCTATTCAATGAATTAGACTCATTACAACATTCAAAAATCAATAAATTTGCAAAAACTACACTTTATTGCTTCAAAATTGTGCAATACGTACAATCTATGTACCAGGTTGTACTGTGTGTTTTGCCTACCATAGGCAAGTCATATATGATTCCTAGTAACCAAATCAACCAAATCCAATTGGTTTGGTTTGGTTACAATTGCATTTAGTCATTAAAACTTCATTTCCCTCCTAAACTAAGTAATTGTTAAGATTTAAATATTTGAATTCTTAACTTACATAATTTTGAAAATTTAAGCATTATAACTTATAAAACTTATTGAATCTTATTCCTAGGGTCTAATTAACTCCCTCAAACATTTCTAAGTCCTACTTAGACCCTTTTGGGTACTATTTACCCAACTTACAATATTTTGGTGTCCTGGTCATCTACCTGGACAAATAGGACTTGACAACATTTCATTGCATTCTTTATTAAAAATTGTCATTATTGGTTCTAATACACCCCAATTTACATTTAGGGATGAATTTGACCCTCTTCCTTTGATTGGATCCATGGTGACCTTAGGTGACTTCATAGGTGTTCCTACACCACAATGCCACCACATGCTCTCATTCAAGAGATTCCTATTCAAAGTCATTCCCCCTCATGCCAAAACAATGATCCCTTTCCAAAATCTCTCATGCATATTCAAAGTCTTACCCCATGTCAAGAGGATGATCCAAAGTAAAAAGAAACAAGTCCTAAAACAAATCAAGATCAAGACCCCACGAATGACCAATCTCATCCAATTGTTGAACAAGATCTCATTTCCCTTGAATATGATGATGATTCTACTATTGTCCATCCCATCCAAGATGACCCCCTTCCATCTCCAGAACAAAGTGTCCTTCCAAATCCCATTGACTTTTCACTTCCCAAGCAAGATCATGACCTCCCTTCCATTCTTCCCAATGATTCCATCCAAAGTCAAGAGAAAAACACCCTTAAAAATGGAGTCTAAAGATCCCTTTCCAAGTCAAGATCAAAGTATCCCTTTACCTTCATGTCCTAATCCTCCATATACTCCACAGGATACTATCCTAACCAATGATCCTATCATTGCTCCTATTCCAACGTAGGATCCTAGTATTTCTCCTTATTCCCCTCATGATCCTATCACATCTGCGCAAGTTGTTCATGAACCCCATACAAGTGAAATGGGTTCCTCTACTTTCATTCAGTCTTGTCCACCTCACGATCCTATTATTTCTTCCATCTCATATCCACCCCATAATGGACTCGTGTCTTGTAGAAAGTATCCCATTAATCAAAGAAAGCATTATCAAATCAAAGGGTTAAGCCTCCATGAACAAGGTATATTATATTCCACACATAAAGTCCAACAAGTCAAGAAATCCACATGTTGTTAAGGATCAATATGTCCAATCTGATTGACATGTAAAAATAAAGCAAAATATGATAAAAAAAAGAAATGTCTAAAAGACCACAAAGGTAAATTAATCAAAAAATAAAGTCAAAAGCCATATGGGTTCCTAAATCTCTTGTGCAATCAATGCATTCTAAGGACCCTCAAAATAATGAAAAATCAAAATCGATTGGGATTCCCAAGAAGCTTCTTAAAGCACAGTGTCCCAAAGAAAAATCAAAGTTGGCATCCAAAATTATTATCCCTCCACCTAAATGTCTCCCACCTTCCAAATCCATTTTGATTCCTTATGTCTCAAAATCCATAACTATTCCTCTGTCAAATCCACAATCTCCTTTTCCTCCATCACTCCATCACCCCTCCTGGTGTGTGTCAACATTGTTCTTTCCCACATTTTCATCCAATCAAAAGAAAGTCTCATTTCACTCCCTCCATTATCCAACATCTGTTTTTCATCCTTTCATCTAACCTATCTAATCCTTTGTATAAATCCTTATCCTATTCTATCCAACCATCCATTTAATCCCTTTGTCATTACCCTACCAATGTCTTTGAGCATACTATCATAGTCATTGTATATTATTACATGTCTTTCAAAAGCACCATCCAAAAAGTAAGATGCTTGAGTCCTTCCTCTATTGAGTGTATCATGCATCCATTATTGTCAAAAAATGTAAAAAAAAATGTTTTAAAAAAAGAAGCAAAAAGAAAAAAAGAAAAAAAAGTTTCCTTGATGATGTTGGCATATTGGCACGATTGGATGTGTTGGCATTGATGTCAACATATAAGAGGAATTAAAGGAACACGAGGAATTAATCATAAGATTTATTTTTTTATTGCTAACTTAACTGTTGGAGGATAGCCAGTGGAACAAAGTGATAAAAGGTCTGGCGAGAAGAAGATATTGCAGAGATGAAGTTGTGCATGTATAGGAAGGATGATGACAATGTTTAATTAGTTCACCCAAAGTTTTAGAAGGTTTCAGGATTATTTGGATGGGTAACTAGGTTACAGAAGGTGACACGCAAACAGGGTGATAGACAGTGATGACAAAAAGATAGAAAGAGATTTTGTGTACACAATAAAGTTAGAATTTCATGGAGTGAACCTATGAGTGTGTTGGGTACATACTCAAGTGTCTTCAACTCAGAGGGTTTTTACTTCATAGGTTCGCAAGGTATAATCTTATTGTCTCAGAGACATGTTGACAGTGTTCTTAAAGTTCGATGGAAAAGAGCTGGAAAATCCAATGGCTGTGGTAGATTTTAGTGTTTGAGTGTTTATCATGGTGCTATAGGATATTATTGAAGTATGTTCTTGATGATTCGGAGATACATATGGATCAGAAGGATCAGATTGTTGGAGTTTTTTGTAAATAATAATATTTTTATTATTATTCATGTTCTTGACAGACTTAGTTGGTAAATCATGTTGCGCAAGTGCTATATCGTCAAATATGGGTGTGTTACGATCTCAAGGTGATTGATATAGGTGGTGGCTATGATTTTTGGGTCAAAGACAAATTTGAATGAAGAGATTTAGCGCGTTTATTTGAGAAGATGGTGAATTAGGTAAAATTAAAGGTGTGAATCGTGGATGTGAATGCTAGAGGTGGCTAGCAAAGGGATAACTTTATTCAATGGTGATCATAAGTGTTTCAACAATGGGTTGAATAGATATCTGCATTATGCTACATTGGAGTTGTATCAGACATAAGGTAGATGTCACTTATATAGTTCACAAAAATATAGATTATTGTAGTGATCATATTATAAGACAATGAGCCTTCGTCAGGGTTGTAGTCCGAGGATTTTCATTTGAGAAATGAGCCCTAGGTAGTGAGCCTGAATGCAAATGCATTCCCCATACATTGTAATAAGGTTATACTTCTAACAAGGTATTTTCTTATTGCGGGTAATCAGTCCCGCCGTGGTTTTTCCCCTAACAGGGTTTCCACGATAAAAATGTTGTGTCTAATTCTGTCGATGAGATTTTGATTTGTGTATGCATGCATGTTTTACATTTCACTTAATTAGATCATAAATAAGGGTGTTTAAGGTTAAGAATTTCAAGTACTAAGTGTCTAAGGTTTAGAGCTTTAGGAACAACTAATTCACCCCTCTCTTAGTTGTTCATTTCCATTTTATAAACAATTGGTGTCAGAGCTTGGACCCTTAAAGGAAGTCTAAAAACTTAAGGGAGATTCAATATGGCAGCTTACAAGAAGGACAGTCCAAGGTTTGAAGGCACAAACTAACCTATGTGGAAAGGATGGATGATTACTCATCTAAGATGCATTGGAGAAGATTATTGGACAATTACAAAGAACTCCTACACTCCTCCAGATCTATCTACAACTACACCAGATGAAAATAAACAATTTGAGTATAACATCATAGTGAAGGAAACATTTATAATTGCCCTATCAGATACATAGTATAAAAATGTGATGGATTTGGAGACTTCTCATGAGATGTGGACAAAGCTAGAAACTCTTCATGAAGGAGATGTGTGTGTCAAGCAAGACAAGCTACAAAGCTTTAAAGGAAGATATGAATCGTTGAGAATGTCTAAGGATGAGAATATCAATTCTTACATGTTGAAGATAAATGAATTAGTCTGCAGCATCATATGTGTTGGTGGTGTATTGGATGGAGATATTTTTTCAAAGGTACTAAGATCTTTTTCCCCAACTTACAAAAGCAAAGTTGCTGCTATGTTGTTCTTGTGACAAGAGATACATTGGTTGGTAATCTATTTTCTTTTGAGATGAGTGAGTTTGGTGATTCTCTACTCAAATTTGAACCATCATTCAAGGATACAATATCACTAAGAGACATGCATAAATCAGGCCAAAGTGAAGGATCTACAAGAATATTATCAAGATATGAGAAGGAGATGAGAGAAATTGAAGAAGAAGAGAAAGAGCTTCAAGAATTGGAGGCACTAGTTGTAAGGAGACTATCAAAAGGATCTGGTAAGTACAAGGGAAAAATATCTTTTAAATTTTTTTGGTGTGATAAGATAGGACATTATGCCTCTAGATGTCTAGAAAGATTTCCTAAGCAAAAGTTTGATAAGTCTATAGATGAGAATAAGTGTCATTAAGTTCTTGATGATGAAGAAGTCACTAATGATGAATATGATAGTGTTAAAAGTAATGATGAACATGTGTATGTTTCTATTAAACATGATGAATCTAAATCTCTAGGTCCTATGCCTAATGAATTTTCTAGATGTATTGTTGAGGAAAAGACTCTAGCTTCTCAAGTTATTAAAAGGGGTGAATAGATTATTGAAAAGGGACCCTAAAATGTGATCTCGTTGGACTAAATCTGATTAGCACAACCCAAATAGATGAAGGGATGCTAATGCATGATCTATTATTGAAGGGAATGTGTATTTTAGGGCCTTCTTTCCATTTATGTAGGAATGTAATGATATATATATATA
>MU224715.1:152444-177660 GCA_018584345.1 Thuja plicata
TATATATATATATATATGAAAGTAAAGTAAAGCAAACACTCATGCAATGATAAACAACAAGATATCGGATCTAGCGTACCAAAGTAAGTGCTAAAAAGAAACAAGGATGATGAAGAACTCACCTTGGAGGATAGTAAAGGATGAAACTTCAGACCTGTAGAAACAATGTCAGACTGTACTGGAACTAGAAGCATATGAGGATTCAGAAATCTACAAGTTGGAGCTCTCTTCTGTGAAAATCTGAGTGCTATAGGAAAAGGTCGAACCTAGTATGACCGATACCCAGTTATAATTCAAAAGTGGTTCTAACTATACCCTTGAGGTGGATCTGAACGTCTTGGGACTGTGACTGATACTACAATTCCAGATTTGCAATTCTAACTCTGGATCTTTACGAATCTGGAGTTGCACAGAAGAGAAGGGGAATTGTTTGGGGGAAAGGGCATTTCCTTGGTCAAGACCTTGTATAGGATTTAACCTTGAAATTATATAAGTAAATCATGTAAAACAAGACAAATGTAAGTATTCACCTTGCTTGTCAAACCCTTGTGGATAGATACAGATGTTTTATACCCACAAAGATGTATACTTTCTTGATTGAATATATGTTGATAGAATGTATGATGTCTTTACCAATGCAATAGATCTATAATTTCCAAATCATAGATCATGGATGTATGTATTCCTTATATGCTTGAATGGAAAAGGAGGGGAATGAAGAATGAGTGGAAGATATCTTTTAAATATTTGAGGCAAATCCTTGCTTAATTTCTTGAAATCACAAAGAAGAGCTCTTGAATGCACCTTAGACTTTATTTCTTTAGAGTGAATGTTTTTCTTTAGACTTTATATATAAGAGATGGAAAAATGAAGGGATGAGGCCTCCTTTTATAGTGATTTTGGAGTCCATATTCACGAAGGCCGACTTCACTAAGAGGGAAAATGAAAATACATTGCATCGGGACCAAAAACCACCAAATTTAAACCCCCAAAGTATAGGTTGAAAGTTGTTTGACCTATACTTGAAAGGGTAAATTTTGAGGCGTATTTTGTAGGGTTCAAGAAGTATTAAGAGGTAGGGGAAAAACATAGAGAAAAGCGAGAAAATCAAGCATAAATGCATCCAAAATTGAGGAGATCGCTAAAAATTTTCCTTATAAGTCCTAGATCTTCCAAATCACTGGGTGCTAAATTTTTAGGACTATACATTTAGCCCTCACTTTAGCAGGAGTATGAGACAAGCTCATTCTCATAGTAAAGTAGATCAAATGCATAAGATGAATGTACCAAAGTTAAGGAGACAAGGAAACATCAAGACCCCATGTGAATTAATTCCTCATCAAATCCAAAACTAGTGCCTTATAAGTCCTGGATCTTCCAAATCAATGGGTGCTAAATTTTTAGGACTATACATTTAGCCCTCACTTTAGCACGATTATGAGACAAGCTCATTCTCATAGTAAAGTAGATCAAATTCATAAGATGATCTTACCAAAGTTAAGGAGACAAGGAAACATCAAGCCCCCATGTGAATTAATTCCTCATCAAATCCAAAACTGAGAGAGAGAGAGAGAGAGAGAGAGAGAGAGAGAGAGAGAGATTAACTTAGCCCCAATAAGATTGTATGTCTTACTATAAGCCACACAAAGAAATAAAAGTGTGACCACCACGCCCAATATAAGATTGTATGTCTCACTGTGGACCACACAAAATCCCCACAAAAGATGTCATTGAAAGTTCTAGGAGGTTGTATGCCATGAGAGTCAATTCATCTAGGATCTTTCCTTAAAGAGTGTATGTCAATAAGGGATCTGAAAAAGAGCGATATATCCTTGAGGAATGTATGTCCATAAGGGATTGAAATAAAAAGGATGGATCAGTCCTTAAGGATTGTATGTCCATAAGGGATCCAATAATGTTAAGAACCATTGAAAAATAGCGCATGTGTGAAAAATGTGAGAGATGTGTACGCCCCCATGTTAAAGCTATAGCAAGCGACTTAACAGGAGCAATGGCTTTAACAGAGCGTACATTTGTCCACTAGAAATTTTTCCACTGTGAAATGCCCTGAAGAAAGGACAAATCAAGGGAAATAAGCACATGACGAAAGAGAGAATGTAAGGGATCTACCAACTGTGGGGTCAGATGGTTATATGATAACTCATGTATATCATAATTATGTCAAAATGAATTGTCATCATCCCCCAAAGGAAGTAGAACTAAAACACAATGAAAGAAAGGCACGTAACAGTTACAAAGAAGATTCTTTTTGGCCAACATCATAGAGACCAAAAATAATAGGTTCTATCACTTTGCATCATCCCAAACAGAACACACAAAGGCACATTTATGAAAAATGGAAAGTGTAAAACATAACATGTAACAACATATAGAAGAAGTAAGATACAAATCGAATAAGGATTACAAAATTGTGATTCCTTTATCATCTTGCGTCAATGGAGCAACACTGGTCATTTAAAGAAATATAAATAAAACATATAACAAGTAACACATCACAGGGGAAACACATCATGAAAAAAAAAAGAAAGGATCCACCGTGCAAGAGGAGGTAATCAAGCGTATCGCCTGCCCCCATCTCGTTCTATAGTGTTTAGGGAAGGTGGGAAAATTGCAAGAGGAGAAATATCAAGCACAACAGATGGAACAATAGCCAAACAAGGACCCTTATATGAAGAAAGGTCATTGTGTTCGTCATTAGAAGTGATAGATAATTGTTGTGAAAGTATAGCTGGTAAATCATTATCAAGATCAATTGTTTTATACATGTCATCAGAATTACTAGCATGCATATCATTATTAGTATCATGAACATCATCATCAAGAGTATCTTCTTCATCAAGATTAATTTTAATAGAATCCAAGATATGAATAGCATTTTCATGTTTGTTCATTTTAACTTTGTTTAAATTTACTTCCTCGATAGGCTCAAGCATGGGTTGGTCAAAGGAAAGTGAAGTATGAGGAGGGATATGAGGTGAAGAAATGTTTTGAGAAGCACGTTCATAGGCTCTAGCATGATGTTTGTGATGATGATCATGATCATGATGGTTACGTTTGGCATTTCTATATATTTGGGTTGGGATAGGATCAATCAACATTGGGTCATTTTCTTCTTTTGGAGGAAGAACTTAAGGAACCACAATAGGTTGAGAGATGACAGGAATAGAATGTGGATAAGGAGGAATAGGTGGTATAGGAAGAATTCCAAGACTAGGATCATCCTTAGGTTTTCTAAGTTCACAAATCTTTTGAATCTTAAAGGCTTGATATGATTGAAAAACATAATCAGGATGAAATTTAGTTGGTTGAGGAATGTAAGGCCAAAACAAATCAAGGTCAGCGGAGTCTCGAGGCACATAAGGTTGAAAATGAATATGGTTAATAGTCATGATCTCTCCATTATGAGGAAATTTAATATATTTATGAATAGGAGAAGCCACGACATTAATGGAGGTAAGCCAAGGAAGACTAAGTTTGACTTGAAATTGATTGGAAGTATGAATAACAGTGAAAGTAGTGTCCAAAGTTTTACCACCAACTTCCATAGGAAAAGAAATGGAACCATGGGAAGGATAAAGGAAACCATTGCAAGTTTGAATCAAGACATCAGATTTATCATAGAAATCTTTATGCAATAGTTTACTAAAAATATTCTCTTTAGTTATCACATTCACAATGCAAGTGGGATCAACAAGGTACCACGAGAAGGAATTCCATCAACCCTAGCGACAATGTAAAGAGGACCATCATGTGACCTAATTGTTTCAGCAGGATCAAAAAGTAATACAAGATTCAGTTGGAGGTTGAGGTTTAAATTGAGATTGAGGTTGAGGTTGAGGTTGAACAATTTCAATTGTGGCTTCATCAACTTTCTCATCATAATCAATGTGCATGGGAGAAGTAGGTTGCTCAATAATATTGGTTGAATGAGATGGCAAAGGATTAGTGTATATTTGAAATTTTTTATTACGAAGTGCATATGATCTGTTTGCATAGTTAATATCAGAATCTACAGATATAGCATTAGAATCAATAAGGTCTTGAACCAATTTTTTCAAGGAATGGCATTTTTCACTATCATAACTGGGTTGAAGATGGAATTAACAGAAAGATTTGGGATCAAAGAATCTAAAAGGTAGTTTGGATGGGTCAATTGGTTTGATAGGACGAAGTTTAATCATGTTTCTATTCATTAAATTCAACATCACATTATGCAAAGATTTAGAAAGTGAAGTCAAAGTACAAGAAGGTCTAAAATTAGAGGACAAAGGAGCCACACCTTTGGATGCTACTGCCACTTGGTCATCAACTGTGTTGGGTGATTTGTTAATTTTGATGTAGTTGTTAGTCTTTTGAAATTTGTTGAAATTGGATGCAACATCACTCTTATCAATCAAAATAGGAGCCATTGGAGTGCTTCTCTCAAATTGACTCACTTGATGTTGATAATGATGAAGCACTAGACACAATTGTGAAAAGGAAGAGAACTTAGTAAGGAGTATCTTTTCTCTAATGTCCTTTTGTAAATTAGTAATAAAAATATTTTGTATATCAACATCAAGTACATGATAGGAAATCTGAGCATGCAAATGCTTAAATCTACCAAAAAAGTCACTAACTTTTTCTTTAACACCTTGTTTACAATGCATCAAATTAGTAAAAGGAATTTGAGGACCAATGTTGTTTTGAATTTTTTGAATAAAAGCATTAGCAAGCTTGTGGAAGGAATCAATGGAATAAGGATACAAAGAATAGTACCATTGCAAAGTTTTGTCTCGAAAGGTTCTAGAAAAAAACTTTTTCATGAACCTATAGTCATGCAAGGTTTAAAATTTTTTAACATGAGTTATAGGATCACCCTTACCATTATAAGTCTCAAGATGAGGAATCTCAATACTTTGTGGGATAATAGCTTGTATGATATCTATGGACAAAGGACTAGCAATATCACATGTGGGAATGTTGAATTTGGATTGAGTCAATGTTGCAAAGAAGACACGGTTTGAGCTAAGTTATTAATGGAAGAACCAGTAGAAGAAATGATTAGAGGAGAAAATGTGGAAACCTTAGGAATATTGTGGGAAACAAAGGGAATGTTGGAAGAATAATGAAGCATGGTAGGAGAATTTTTGGAAATAGGATTGGGATATGAAAAAAAAAACTATGATTAGAAGGCATAGATGAAGGAAATGAAACACATGGAACACTCATAGGAATAGAAGGAAGAATAGGATTAGGGAGACTCACAAGTGCGGGGTTATAAGTTTGGATTGAAGTTGTGATAAGATGTGGAGCATAAGTGGAGAGACTAGGAATAGAAGTGAAGATGGGAAAATAAATCTCAACACTTGTATTAGGAGGAACATAGCCTAATTATTGAGCACATTTTGTAAGAGGTTTAACATTGGAATTAATAAGATAGGAAATTCCATGCAGGTTACTTGACCATGTTCATCGTTATGAATGAGTTTCGTTAAGCCTTCTACAGTGGAAAGAGCTTCAAGATTATGATTCTCTTGAGATAACCAATGTTCCAACTTTTCAAATTCATCAGTAAGCTTTTGCACTTGGGTGGGAGGAACTCTTAATGCTTCATCTTCATCATGAGAATAATGAGAAGAATTTTTCTCCGTGGTAGGATTGGTATCATTAGGATACATATTGGTTTCATCAAGATTCCTAAGAAAGAAGGGAGGTTCAAGATCAAAGGAACCCATTAGTCTATGAATTCTTCTAACCAGAATACTATAGGTTGGACTCAAAGTGATAAAGCTCATACACAAATGGATGAAAGGAAAGGAAGATTGAATGCAAGAATGTAATGTAAATAGAGATTATCACAATGCATAAAAAGTAGATCTTGATATGAAAGAATATTAAAGAAATCAACAAAGGGAACAAAATCAAGTCCAAGGAGGAATGGTGAATCAATTGATGAAGCTGGAGACATATTTTGCCATTAGTATGAAAGGAAAAATAGTTTTGAAACCGTCAGTAACATCAACATTGAAAGATAGGTTTAGTTAAACCTGACAGACAAGTTCACAAGGGAACCCGACAACACAGCTTACTAGTGCAACCCGAAAATGTTACAAGAGGAACCCGACACAGCAACGCGACACAGCAACCCGACACAACAACCTGACATAGCAACCCGACAAAGGAACCCTACAAGCAGATTTCAGTGTAATAGGAGAATGTATGATAGATAGATTTCAGTGTATGGAGAGAGCCTCCATATCATTTTATTCTTGGTTTATGGATTCTCTCTTAAAAGGAATCCTTATGCAAACAAATTTGCAACTAGATCTCACCTTAAAATAAATTAGTACATTGGAGTATGAAACTCCATAGCCGATGCCTTCATAGTAGGTTATAGATACACCAAATCGACCCTAGCAAATTACTATAGTAAATAGATTAAATTTGGTGGCTAGTAGTTGTTCTAACCTGTTTAACTAGACATCCACCACCAATAATTCTCTAGACATAAATTAAAAAAGGGGCATTCAAGAAGATTTAGCATCAAAATATAGTTCCAACCAATTATAATTAGGGCACATCTATTTGGTAGAGTTTCTTTTCACAAATAATAGACAACCTTGATTTGAAAACAATTATTTATTCCAAATCCAACCAAGAATCAAATTCATTCATTTTTATTGCTAAGAAATTCTCAATTAAAACAGTAAAAAAATTTCAATCCACACTCTTGCAGCTCAATTTCTTCCTATTAAATATTCTAGCATTTTATAGGAGCCAAAGACCCCAACAAACATGGGGAAAATCAAGGCTCTAAAGGTATTTGAAAAGGGATTTTAGAGAGGGGAAGGGGGGGCATTGGAGATTGGTAGAAGGTTGAAAATATTTCAAGAGAAAGGGTAATCTAGCAAATGATGATAGATAGATTCAAAATGCTTTTGGGAAAGGGGGTGCCTATAGGGTAACGTAGAACCTCTTATGAAAAATATAGAGAAAGTTTCTATAAAATTGAGATAAGAGGTCTAAGGAGTTAGAGATAACACCCTAAAACAAGGGTAGTCATCCAGAGGAAGGGTAAAAAGGAACAAAATAACCCAATTTAATATTATAGTGGCCATTAGTAAAGGCACACCACGCAAGCTCATTAGGTTTCTCTATTTTTTTTAAAAATGTGAAAATCATTAAGGAAATTAACAAGGGAAACATTAGTAGAGGAAGGTCAAAGGAAATGTTTCCAAGAATAAGTTCTTAATTTCAATATAATCCAACGTCATTTTTTCCAGAAACCTAATTTGAAAGGAGAACCGAACGAGTGATAGGGATGGAAGAAAAGTATCATTAAGAAGCCAAACACCATCCTATAAGTAAATATTGAGCCTTGAGTCCATGTTCTACTTGGTCCCTTTCCTTAGTAGGGCTCTACATTTGTCAAATATTCTAGGATAAGCTAGAAGGGAGGAGATCATTTGAAAGAAAATTTAATGCTTCCCCGTTAAAATTATATTTTCCCTTGATAATTTCCAACCATTGATTGTTGTTTTTCAAAAATTTCCAACCAACTTTAGCTATGAAAGCATTGTTAAGGGATCTCAATTTCCTCAAACCAAAGCCACCTTGCATTTGGGAAGGCATACCTTATCGTAAGAAAGTAAATAAATTCCTCATTTCTCCTCAGTTCTAGAGAAAATAAACCATTTTTAGATTTGTTGAATCTTTTTTTCCAATTATGTTTGGATCTTTACAAGGGACAAAAGGTAGATAGGGTGGTTCTATAGGTAACTTTAAAGGAGTTGTAAACTCCTAGATTAACTTAGTAAAAAACCATTCCACCTCTCCAATGTCCTTTGAAATTTGTCTAGGAGGGAGTTCTACAAGCTTGTTATTTAGGGACTTCTACAAAAAGGAAGTTCTTTGCTCTAGCATCCAAGGATATCAATAATCTTAACTTGTCTTTGAAAGGGGTTTTAAGAGAGAAAATGACAACTTTTGTCAAACTTTATCCATTGAATTGAGGTATTAGCATAGTTTTTCAATAGGAGCTTGAAATATTTGTCTTCATTCATAAAGCTTCCCCTAAAAGAATAGTATTATCCATAAATAACTATGAGACACTAAATTAGGTAAGGAATGATTACAACCCTTGATGTTACTACTACCTAAAGCCTAAAAAATACTCCTAAATAAGGCCTCTACTATAATAATAAAAGATAGGAGGACAGAAGTCCCCCTTATCTCAAGACATTCTCAATAGCAAAGAATCTCACTAGGCAATCGTTGAATAAAATAGGTAACACATTAGAAGTAATGCAAGTGAAGATAAAATCCTAGACCTTCTATTGAAACCAAACACCCTATTGTAGGCTTTACTCATCTCCACCTTGAGGATAATCCCAACCTTATAGTCTTTTATCTATTGAGTGAGTGACTAAATGGACCATTATCATTAAGTCGAGAATTCATCTACAATGTTAAAAAAACCATTTAGTATTCCAAGATGAGAGAGGGTAGAAAATCTTGCAATCTCAAAGTCAAGATTTTAGACAAAATTTTATAGAGTATAATATAAAGAATTACATGTATGAATTCTTTTAACTTCATGACAACAAATTTGCAACTACTTAAGATTTTATTATACAAAAATAATTTTCACACTACAATAATCACTTGTTTGTGACTAATCTACCAAAGATGTTAAAAAAACACAAGGCAAACCATTAGGGCTTGGGGCTTTTCAACCATTAAAAGAGAAAATTACACCCTTGATCTCACCCTTAGATATCAACCTTAAAAAAATCCTAATTATGGTTATAATAGTTGATAGTAAGGATAGCTTCGAGAGTCTTAGCGCCCAAAAAATAATTGCCAATATTAATTCTTAATAAGAGCAATCTAAAGAAATGTGAAGCTTCTTTGTCTATTTGAGTGTAGTTGAATCGAAGAAGCTTGTATTCATATCACCTTTAGCTAGACATAAAGCTCTAGATTTTTGTATCTAATACGATTCCTCTTTGAAAACAATGGATTGATAAGACCCTTGCATATGTGGTAAGGTAAATACATTTAGATCCATGCATATTGTAGGTTCCCTGAACCATGCTTCGTCAGAATCTTACATGGGTTGAACTTCTTCATCTTCAACTTATTGTAGGTTCCCACTAGAAACCTTTCTTTCCTCAAGTACACCATAACTTCATCTCCAACTTGAAACTCCTTATGCCTACTCTTCTGATCTGCCTTAGCCTTACACTCCACATTCATCTTGTTGATATTCTCTCGCACTTCTTCATGTAGACTCTTGATGTGCTCTACAAAATCTTCAGCTTCAACGCTTGTCCTACTCCCTTGGTCCATCATCCTCAATTCTAGTGCAATCCTTGGACTACCTCCATATACAACTTGGAATGGGGATCTACCAATACTCCTTTGATAGAATTTTTGTAAGCAAATTCTACATGTGGTAGCATCGGGTCCCATCTCTTGTGTTTATCTCCTACCAAGAATCTCAGTAGGTTACCCAAACTCCTATTTGAAAGGAAACTAAGTGTGCGGAAAATAGTTCCCTACGCTAAACTCCCGAGAAGAGGATCGTGCAAATTTAGATTTAACCCTTAGCAATTACAGAATGATAATACAATAAAATGCATACATAGAAAAATGAGAATGACACAATGATTTACCCTAGGGAAAACCTTTCGGTAAAAAACCCCAGCACTCCAAAACCCGCACAATGTATTAATCAAAACTATTACTGTTTACAATACACTTGCAATGCAAGTTCTTTCATGAGATAATCAACACTTGAAGACAAATTCAGCAGCATAAAAAACGTTCCAACAATACACTAACTTCTCACTCAGATTCGCAACCCTAAAAAATGCTTATATCATGCGCTTCCCTTTTTAGGGCAACTTCCAAAGACAACTGTATTAGGGTTTTACCATTCTCCGAGAAAATAGGAACCCAATTTTTTTTTTTGGAGAAGAGTGTAGAGTACTCAGCATGATCAATTGCCACATGTCTTGCATGTCTTCACCCATCATCAAATCTTCCACAATTAGCTCTTACAAATATTAATGACCGTCATAGGAATCCGTCATAATCGTTTCAGTCATGATTACCTTACACATTGTCCAAAGTGCTGACATTTGGAAAATATCAAATGTAAGGAAATATACAAGGTTGAGACACCTTATTCCTAACACTATTCACTACTTCAGTCTATCCATCAGTTTGTGGGTGGTGTGCAAAAGTGAATTTCAACTCTACCTTTTCTTTCTTCGACAAGTTCATCCAAAAGTACTCAACAAACTTGGTATCACAATTTGAAACTATAGTCTTTGGTAGACCGTATAGTTTTACCACCTCTCTGAAGAATAAATCAACAATGTGAACGACGTCATGGGTCTTCTGACAAGGGATGAAATGTGCCACCTTGGAAAACCTATAAACCACCACAAATATTAAATCATTTCCACTTTGTATCCTTGGAAAACCAAGAACAAAATCCATACTTATATCTTCCCATGGCCTTGATGGTACAAGTAATGGTTGATAAAGTCTTGTGTTCTAACTGACTCCCTTAGCCATCTAACATACTTGGCAACTCTGCACAAATCTCTTCACATCATGCGACAACTATGGCCAATAATAATGCACATTGATAATGACAATGGTCTTATTTCGACCAAAGTGTCCTGCCATTCCTCAATTGTGCTTCTCTTTGATCAAATTCTCTCTCATGGAACTCTTCGAGATGCATAGTTGGCTTCTCCTAAATAGCATACTATCTTGGATCATGTAATCCAACCACCTTGTCCTGTCCAGAGCAATAGGTTCCTTGCAAGCCTCTATAATATCAGGATCCTCAGGGTACAGGGTCTTGAGTTCATTGAACCTGACCACTTCAATCTACATTTCTGTCAACAAGTTTTTCCTCCTACTTAAGGCATTTGTAACTCTGTTAGAATTTCCACTTCTATGCTTCAAAACAAAGATATAGCTCTTCAAAAACACTACCCATTTCAAATGTCTCTGGTTGAATTTACCCTGGCTAATCAAGTATTGTAATGCTTGATGATCAAGATACAAAAAAAAATCTTTTGGTAACATACAATGCCTCCATTTCTTCAAATCCTGAGCTATTGCATGGATTTCATGATCATAAACAAAATACTTTTTCTTTGCATCGTTTAACTTCTCATTGAAATATGCAACATGCTTACCTTCTTTACTCAGAATAACTCCAATTGCATTACTACTGGCATCGCAGTCCACCTGAAACACCTTAATAAATTTGGGGAGAGCTAAAATAGGTTGCTTTGTCACCTTCTTCTTCAACATGTCAAAACAATTTTCTACCCCTATGGTCCATTTGAACTCTTTTCTGTCCCCTCTCATTGTCTTAGTCAGTGGTGCACAAATACTACTGAAGTTTCTAACGAAATTTCTATAAAAAATAGCCAAACCATGGAAAGGCCTCACCTTAGTAGCAATCTTTGGGGTAGGCCGTTTTAGAATGACCATCACCTTCTCTAGGTCCATTTTAAGACCGTTTGGTGAGACAAAAAATCCTAAGTACACTAACTCCCTTTTGACAAAACTACACTTCTTCAAGTTAATCAACAATTTATCCTTTCTTACTTCAATAGGCTCTATAAATATGCATTAAATGCTCATCTAGTGTCTTACTGGAAATCAAATATCATCTAGATATACAATAACAATTTTCCCCAAAGATTCTTGCAGTACCTCGTTCATGAGCCACATGAATGTGCTCGGTGCATTGGTTAGCCCAAAAGACAGTAGCAACCACTCATACAAGCCTTCTTTAGTCTTGAAGGCGATCTTCTATTCATCACCCTCTCTAATCCAAATTTGGTGATATCCACTCTTGAGATCTATCTTTGTGAAATATTGAGCTCCACTCAGGTAGTCTGTAAGGTCGTCCATCCTTGGCAGGGGAAATTTGTACTTGATTGTTATCTTGTTTATGGTCCTGGAGTCTGTACATGTCCTCCACTCCCCGTGCTTCTTTGGCGCTAGTACTATAGGTACTGCACATGAACTCAGGCTCTCTCAGATCAATCCTTTCCTCAACAATTCTTGAACCTGCCTATTCAACTCCTCATTTTTAGCAGAGGTCATCCTATGAGTTGCCTTGTTTGGAAAATTGGCTCCAGGGATTAAGTTAATTTGATGATTAATCTTTCTTATTAGTGGTAATCCCTCAAGAGCATTGTCAGACACAATATCCTGAAACTCATTCAAAAGACCTAAAACTTCTACAGACACTTCCCTACTATCTTCTTTACCAAATCTAGGAATTAAAGCATAACACATGCATTCATGTTTCATGTCTTCCAAAAGTTTTCTTCCTTCAAAAAAACATACCCTAGCACTACTGCATACATTTTCTTCCACCTTCATTAGGGAATTCAGTCTATGGAAGACTCTATCCTTTCTCAGGGAATAGGTGTTTGCACGACCATCATGTATAGCATGCATGTTGAATTGTCATGGCCTCACTAACAACATATGACATGCATCCATGGGTATGATGTCATAGAGTACTTCATCACAATAAAAACCAATCTTGAATTTCACCAAGCATTGCTCATTAATCAGAACTTTGTGGTCGTTTGGCAACCATGCAATCTAATACAGATGTGGATGTCTCTCCCTCTTCAAGTTTAACTTTGTGACCAATTCTTCTGACACCAGATTATCAATTCTCCCATTATCAATAATCTCACCCCAACACTTATCTACACACTTGAATCTAGTACAAAATAAACTCTTCCTCTGATCAGATTCCTTCTCTTCATTCAATAGGGTTCTCCTGACAATGAGGGTTTCCCCCCTCTCATCGTCATTGGAGTGCTTTGACTAAGCTTCTTCATCTGCATTTGCAACACGTGCATGGCCTTCAATTCTTCTATCTATTCTTCCTTGGCATTGTGGACATTCATAGGCTTGATATCCTTTGTCACCACACTGGAAACGAATTCCTCTAAAACCACCTCTCCCATATCCTTGTCTGGGTCTTCCTCTTCCTCTTCCTCTTTATACTCCATTGCTTTGATCACGGGGGTGGTTGAGACTATCGTTCCTTTGTTTTCGGTGGGTCCCCACATCTTCACTTGTCCTCTAGTCCTCATCTCGATTCCTAAAGGATCTTCCACAACCCCTTCCTCCTTGACTTCGTCCTCTTTGCTTTACTTCAAAATTCTTATTCAATTTCTCTTCCACCTTCAAAGAAAACTGATAAGCATCTTCAATATTGGTCATTCTAACCAAGCTTAGCTCTTCCTGAATACTTGACCTTAACCCATTAAGGTAACGAGCAACCTTTTCTTTGTTGGCCTCTGTATGGCTTGTTATGATAATCATTTTATAAATATCCTCTGTGTACTCCTTAAGAGACTTGCTCCCTTGTCTAAAACCTTGGAGTTTCTTAAGCAATTCCAACTCGTAGTCCATTGGAATGAGTTGTTTCTTTAGCTTCTCAACCATCTGATCCCACCTAGTGATCTTTCCCTTTCCTCTCCTATTTCTTTCTAGCTAGACCTCCTTCCACCAAATATTGGCATGACCCTTCAACTTTGTCTTTGCAAACATAACCTAATCCAGGCCCTCTATCTCCTCATACTCAAAATATTCCTCCATCTCATTTATCCAACCAATAAGCTCTTCTGGGTTCATGTTTCCAGAGTAATACGAAACTTCAATCCCAAGTCTCTTCCCTATCCTTGAGATGGCCCTTAACAACCACACTTGATTTTGATCCTCAGCTTCTTCTCCTTCATCCTCGGATGGGTCTTTAATCTTTTCTTCCTCTTCACTTTCTTCCCTTCTATCTAGATTGAACCCTCTTCTCAGCTCCTCTTGTAGTGCATTGATTTGTCTCTAGAGGGCCCTAAAACCCTCGCTTGCCGAAGCATCCCTTCCAAGAGTATTTCTACCATCATGCATACTGCGCATTACTCTTGGAGACATCTTGACCTCGAGCCCACAACCACAACTCTTGGCGCGAACTGCCTCACAATTAGCACTCTATCCACACACTCAAGAACAACCATCTTTGATACCAATTGATGAAGGTAGAAAACTAGAGACAGAAGGACACAATCAAAAGGAACAAGAGATCACTTTCTCTATTATCTGATAAGAAGAAATTCCTATTACAGTATGATTATAATCAAGAAAACACCATACATTCCTCACAGGCTACAACACTATAAAACTTACACAAGCTCTAGAGACCCTTTTTCCACAATCCAAACTATTTTCCCCAAAAATAGCCTTAAACCCTCAAGATGGGTTCCCAAATAACTCGTTTTCCGATTTAGAGACAAAAATGAAATTTGAATTTTGAAATATTAGTGGTTGGGCACCATAATAGAGAATTTCAAATTCAAAATTGAGCAAGATTAAAAACATGACAGTTTCGAAAACAATTGTCCAACTTTTGGGAGGCATAACTTTTGATCCGAGTGTCCGATTGACATATCGTGTGAAGCGTCAGAAAGATCTCTAGCAAACTATGCCCCCATGGATAGGTGTTTCCCGTCATCCCATTTTCAAGGCCCTATGAGACTGTTTAGTGTCTCAAACCTGACTCAGAAGATTTTTCAACAAGTTTTTGAAAAATTAAAACCTTAATAACTTTTAAACGATAGATGATTATGACCTGGTTCTTTTGCTAGATTGCTTAATTTTCCATTTTGAAGCTTCCCTCAAATTTTTGTCCCCATCCGCCTTTAAATTATAACTTACTAAAAATAGTAGGTTGACGCGAAAATGCAGTAGTGCAAATCTGAGAATTGAAAATTTTAATTTTCCCAAATGGGTATCCAAAAATGCAAAAACTTCGAAAGGAAACTAGCAACAAATTGATATGTTTGGGCGATGCAAAATTGCCCTCACCCTGCTAGATGCTCCTACATCACAAGTCAACATTCTAACATCAACTTTACAAGTTCTTCTATGCTATCAAAGGTCTCCAAGGTTAGCACCTTTCTATTCTTTCAAGGTAAGTGGAATGTTTAAGTCCCTATTACTCATCCATCTCACTTTTTTTCTTGACCTAAATTTTATTAAATATTTCCTCAAAACTCATATTAACTTTAGAGTTAGGGGCATACTATAATCTCAACTAGCTCTATAGAAAATGAATTCCCAATATTATTAATTTAAGTCACTAAAGTGACTTTATCAAAATGTAAGCCTTAAATTTTCCAACAACCCCCTTACACTTTATATTACACAATAAAACTAATAAAAAATAAATACATATTATTCAAAAGTTTCTTTGAAAATACAACTAATAGACTAATTAAACCTCCATTAAGATTTCTCAAACACTTGAAAGGGTGTAACTTATGAAATGAATCCTAAAATTCCTAGATTACCACATCTCTAAACTTGCAAATCATAGATCTCCTAAACTATTGCACAACAATCCATGTCAAACTACATTCTCCAATGCTCTATCAAGTTGACTCACGATCCCTAGAAGTATATAATTCTTAAAATCATATTCCTTAACTATGTACGCAATAATTCACATTGAGCTTACACCAAATCCCTTATTGTCTTAAAAGAGACACTTTACAATATATGGATTTTTCAATATTGTCAACATCTTGAGAAAATAACACATGATTTTTTTTTTTAAAAAGATACTTCTCATACAAATCACTATCTTTGAGCGAATTTGGCTCAAGATTATTTAAATCCTCTAGCCTCAAATTCACTAGTGTTAGTCCTTATCCTTGAAAGGGGGACATTATAATCACCCAAATTCTACTCAAGATTTTTAGGCTTATTTTCTAAGCTTTCTAATGTAACAGTCTATCGGGTTCAACCAAACATGAATTGGTATGATAAAACTACAACACCAACCAAAAGAACTTTGAACTTGTAATCTCCAATAAAATCAATATCTTAACCTTATTTCCAACTATACTAAACACCCTCAAATGACATGTCAATACATCTTGATTACAAATCTTTTAATTTTTCATGTTGTAAAACATTTACTTCATATCTCTAAGAAAAATTTGTGTAAATACTAACCTTATATCAAAACAAACTTAATAAATATTTCTATGACTAGTTATTTATTGGTCTCCTTTGTAATAACAAAATACCCAATGCAAGAACTTTGAAATAAATAAAACATAGATTTTGACCTTTTTCTTTGGCTGCATTTGAATCCATAGATTGCTATGGAGGTTGTTCCCAAAAGGATATTCAATCCATTGGAATTCCTAATGTGAAACATTTTCAGCATTTATTTCTTCACTACAAGTACACTTTCCATCTTCGTGCATTGTAAAGCATCTATTAAAAGAAAATTTCTCATTAAGCCAACAATAAAGATATATATTCTTATAACAACACTGGTATTCAGGAGCAACTATAGGATCAACTTCGATGCCACCTTCCCCGTGCCATCTCTAATGAGGACAATGACCTCCTTCTTACCAAAGCGACTGGGGAAGAAGTCAAATTTGTTGTCTTCGCTATGGGGGCTTATAAATCTCCAGGACCTGTTGGCTTCCCGCCGACTTTCTTTTAGGACTTTTGGGACATTGTAAGATTTGATGTGACTAGGGTTGCTAGAGAGTTTGTTAGGACTACTAAACTGCAGAGGCAACTGAATGACACTTACATTGTCCTCATCCCTAAATCTCATGATCCTAAATCTATGAATGGTTACAGACTAATAAGTCTGTGCAATACTATTTACAAAATCTTCACTAAGATCCTGGTGAACAGACTCAAACCTCTCCTAGACAAGTTTATAAGCCCTAATCAAAAGGGTTTTGTCTCAGGAAGGCAAATCCTTGATGCTGCAATTACTACTCATGAGATTATTCACTCTATGGACAAATGCAAGGAAGTAGGTATGGCTTTCAAGCTGGACATCTCTAAGGTTTATGATAAAGTGAATTGGATTTTTTTGTATAAAGTTTTGACCAGGATTGGGTTTAGTTAGAGGCTTTGCTAATATCATCAAGGAATGTGTTGAAACTGTTAGATTTTATGTTCTCGTTAATGGAGTGCCTTGGGGTAAGTTTAATGTTGGTAAAGGCCCGAGGCAAGCGACCCTTTGTCGCCTTACCTTTTCATCATGGTTGTTGAGGTTCTTGGTCATAGCATGATGCACCTTGCGGCTGTTGGAAGAATCAAAGGTATTAAACCTACTTCTACTCTTCCCCCTTCAGTTTTACGACAATTTGTTGATGATACTCTCTTTTTGGCAAATCCTCTATTATTGAGGCTAGAGAATGGGAATCTCTTTTAGAAAACTATGCTACTGCTTCACGACAGTGTATCAATTATCACAAAATTAGGATTTTTTTCTTTAACACCAAACAAGATCTGCAGATCAAAATAATTGATATCGTGGGTTATCAATCTACCAACCTCCCAAGTACTTATCTAGGGCTGCCCCTAACTGTCAAAGAGGTTAGTGTTAATTTTTGGAATTCCATTCTGGAATGCACTCAGAAGAAATTAATTGGGTGGAAATGCAAGCTTGTGAATAGTGTTGGTAAACTCTAGCTACTCATGGCCTCCCTCCAAGGTATTACAGTTTATTTTTTATCCCTCTTTAAAATTTTGGGATCTATGGTTGAGAGATTAGAAAGAATTTAGCGCACTTTTTTATGAACAGGGACTAAAGAGAAAAAAAGATTATCCCTAGTTAACTAGGACACTGTGTGTTTGCCAAAAAGGATGGGAGGTTTGGGAATTTGAAAGATTGCTAGCTTAAACAAAGCCTTGATGACAAAAAATGGCTAGAAGTTGATGGATGATGTTGCTGATTGGTGCAAAATTATGGAGGTTAAATATATGGGAAAGGAAAGATTCAATAAGGTCTTTGCTATCAGGAGTCTAGCACAAGGTTCCAAAATCTGGAAGAAGCCTTCTCAGAATGGGTGTGAAATGGCAATTAGGTAATGGTAGGGATATTAGTTTCTGGGAGGGCAGTTGGATTGACAACACGCCTCTAGAAGAAGGAAAGTTCAACCTTTTGAAGAATAGTTTCAAGCTCAGAGTCGGTGATCGCATTGCAAACTATCTAGATCCTGGTGGCATTTGGAAAGACTTGCCACACCTCCTAGATGGCAGACCTGATCTATCCAACAAAGCTCAGGAACTCATGACTACACTGCGTAATATCAGAGTCCCTTTGTTTGGCAAAGCTGATAAAGTGATATGGACCCCTACTCAGTCAGTGAATTCATGGTTAAATCTGCTTACAACCTCTTAATCAAAGAGTTGGGGGATCCTACTTGCTGGATGAAAGTTTGGAATTCACAACTCATCACCAAGATCAACTTCTTCTGATGGGTTGTAATGCATGGGAAAATCTTGACCCAAGACAACCTTGTCAAAAAGGGATTCTATTTGGTCAATAGGTGCATCATCTGTAAGAGGGAAGAGGAAAGTATCAATCATCTATTTACACACTGCAGTTTTGCTTCTTAAATTTGGCAGAAGGTTTTGTTGAAGTTTAATTTGCACTAGTTTTTTAGTTATGACATCCACCAGTTTGTCCTGGGCTGGCAGCCTCCTTCTCAACACCCCCTCCTACAACAACTCTGGTGGCAAATCCCTCCACATATTTGTTGGAGCCTTTGGAAGGAACGTAATAATAGGATATTTAGAGAAACTGAATTGCCCCTGGAGATTTTCTCCATCATTGCCTCAAGCTCACTAATGAGAATATCTTTGTCTCTCATTGGAAACTTCCTACCTCACCTCCTCTGGCTTCTGACAAGAAAATTGCTATCGCCCGAAATCTTTTCAACGACTTCGATCAATTTGATAACTACAAATCTGTGGCTAGGTGTGGTACTGTGTGGAAGCTTCCTGAGCCCAATTGGGAAAAACTAAATTTTGATGGTGTTGTCATTCATGGTTTAGAGGCAGGTAGAGGGATTATAAGGAATTGTAAAGGACAAATGGTTGTTGCTTTTGTTGGTTCCCTGAAGAACCATATAGTCAATCAAGTTGAGGGTATGGCTCTTCTTTGAGGACTTAAATTTTCTCTTTCTATTGGGATAAGGCAACTTGAAATTGAAGGAGATTTGAAAATCATTATTGATGTTGTCAAGGGACGGGCTTCGGCTGGTTGAAAAGTGGATAGGATCATTAAGGATATTGAAGGTCTGCTGACTAGTCTGGATGACTTCATAGTGAAACATACCTATAGGGAGGGCAATGTTGTGGCCGATTCCTTAGCTACTATTGGTCTGCGATTAAATGGTTTATGGTGCTGGAGAGCTGTAAATCATCTGTCAAAGCTTACCCAAAGCCTTCTTCGGCGGGAGTACAACATCACCAAGGTAAATCATGAAAGTTAACCTTCTTTTTTTCTTATGCTTCAACTTTCAAGCTATCGTGGCCATAAGGGCAAATTTAAATTGAGCCCTTGATTTAAATTTGAAAATTACGATGACGATGGATAGCCAGATGGACACTCTCCTTGCTCCCAGGCAGTATTCAATGACTAGTCATCATTTCCGTGCAAGCTCGCCTAGGGAATGGCCTTATAATTATTTAAGATGGCTTTATTTTAGGCAGGTTGAAAAGTGCAATTTGCGTCTTTTGGTAGATCTCCTCAGATTTGGGGACTCTCCAAATGTCTTTTCTAACCTCTTCGGTTTAGATTTAAGAGACTACTCGCACATGCCTAAGCATATACTTTGTAATGTGAGGTGCGAGGATATTTATTACAGTAATGAAGGGGTCAATTATTACATATTAATGCACGGAAAAGAAGCTTTTATCTTGAACTTTCCAAACCAAGCGATATCTTGTATTGCCTTTGCAACTTAGTGTGTCAGTTGGATAGCTCCGCCTTGAACTCATTTCCATTCTGGTTCTGGGCTTTGGTGGTTGTGCATCTGAAAGCTATGGGGGGGAATAGATTGAGGATTGAGCCAAACCACATTGATGATAAATATAAAAACAACTCAGCGGTTGTGTGTCCAGAGGAGGAATTCTCTCCTTCATGGAGAATATGAATAGGCACGATGAGAATATTTATATTTCTCGCTAGTTTGTATCCAGTTGGAACGAGAGGAGGGTAATTGTTAATGGTATTACGTTTGAGATCAATGAGGAATTTATTGCCAAAGCCACAGGGTTATCTACCGAAGGACGAAAGTGGAAGAAAACTAGTCCGACTTCAGACTAGGCTAGTTTGAACCAGTTTTTTAGACCTGATGAGCACCCGGTTAAAAGATAGGGAGGATACCTATGTGAGAAGCTTCTACATGATTGGCCATAGGTGTGTGCTATAGTTATGAAATATTTTACTTTGGAGAGTAGATATGGTGTTTTCTATTTCCACCATCTCCCTTCTCTCAATCACCTTCGGAACTAGGATTTCATTTCCATACCCTTTTTCCTATTACACTCTATGGAAACTAATATTAGTGAAATTGTTGAAGCAAAAGCCACGACGAAAAACTTTGATATTTTGCATCAGGGGTTGATGTACTACCTCTATAAGTTCCATTTGGCTTTGTGTCCTAGGAATTTCTATATTCAACTTGCAGCTGCCATGCCCTCCCTGCCCTCATTGTCGCATTCCCTTTCTGAACTAATCCTTTTCCCTCCTACGGGCACGGGTAGAAAGAGGTGCATCAAAAATTCCCTTAGGTTTAAGGATTCCGTAGGAGGTGTCTCCCAAGGATGACTCTACTGGTAAATCAAAGAAGAAAAAACTGATAACCCTAGCCTAAAAATGAAATCCCACAAAAAAGCTAAAAATATCACCTACCAGGTGGATTCGGAGGTGGAGATTACAAAGGAAGCTATCACCCCCCGCTGCTCCAATATAATTGCTAAGGAAAAGGGCAAAAGAAAAATGAAAAAGATGAGCCCTAAAAACTCTGAGGAGACCGAGAGTAATAGCGAGGATGAATTTGACAACGACTCCTCATCCCATGTGTCGGAGGGCCTGAAACATGACATGTCACCTACCCCTGTAGCTAATACCAACACTCCTGCTCCTTCATCACCTCAAATTGCCCAAAACTATGTTGTTGTGGAAGAATTTTAGGATAAAGATACCTCTAGCCCAAGTCAGGCCCCTGATGGTTTCATGGGAAAAATCAAACAACAAGTTGCTGGTATTGAAAGTGGCCTTCAGAACCTCAGAGATGAAGTGGTGGGTTTGGATAAATGTATCCAAGATATGAGTAAGTTCATGCTGAAGGTGATGCATGGTTCTGCCACCACCCTATGTCTGTTGCAGGATCAGGTGAGTGGTGTCAAGTTGAAGGAAGATGAAGATTACAAAGATCTGTTCCAGTTCCTTTCTGAGGAGTGTGCCAGAGTTTTGCTGTCAAAGATGCCAACCGAGAATAAATCTTGATGATGACAGCTGGTCCTTTTGTTTTTTGGTTTCTCTCTGGCCTCTAGGGCGTTAGATTTAAATTTTCAGTTTATAGCTTTTATGCTAAAGTTAACTCTCTGTGGTTTTGCCCTGCGTGGCACAGTTTTGTTTACTTTTAATTTTGCTAAGACTGTGAACTCTATTAGATTAGGTTGTTTTATTTTACCTGCTATGTGGTACTATAACTATGGTTGGTGGTTTAGTCGTCACTGGGCTTTTGTTTTTGATAGAGGTAAATTTAGGATGCTGGTTCTTATAGTGGCTAATATTCACTAGTCGCTGCTAATGTGCTGTTAATGGTTGTCTAGTGTTAATCCTTTGGGATAGGGTTTGTTTGTACTATGGGACGGCACCCTGGTTTTGCTGGTGCTTTTATCAAAAACAATAAAGAAATATAATTTTGAATATTAACACCGTGCAGATCATACAGGCATTTTGGAAGGAGCAGCACCCTATATTAATCAGGCAGCAGTAAGCTTTCATTTGTATTTTCAATCAGCCAAGTCTGTACAGTCTTTTGCTGTTGGACATCTTCCTTTGCCACGAGCTATTGCCTCTACACCAGCATGGCTTATAATATCTTAAATAACAATTTGTGCAAAACCACCTAAACTGATAAATTCAGTGTCTTTTGTGACTCTTTCAGATGCCCGTTCATCCTGTGCATTTGGGAAAATGCATCCTCAATGCTTTTAGAAGAGGATTTTTTGAACATAAATGGATATCATGATGAAATTTGAAGGCATAGAATTAACAAAATTTAAATCATATTGTTTTCTTAAATAACATAAAAAATATGTAAATAATATTAGTACTCATTTGAAGATTTGAAAGTATTATACAAATGTTTCTAAAGAATAGATTTGCCATACAATCTCAAACTACTGGATGGAAAATTGTTTGACTATCAAAATAGGAAAACAATGTTTGACTATCAAAATTAAATCATTGCTGGATCCTTGTATCTGAGAAAGACTTTATCGATTTCTGCCATAACCTCTGGTGAAAAGGATTTAGCAGTCGTGAAAGCTGATATGTTTTCCTTCAACTGCTCCATGGACGTTGCACCAATAATAGAACTTGTCACAAATGGGCAACTGCGTACAAAACCAAGTGCAAGTTCAACTGGGGTAAACCCATATTTACGTGCCACCTCCATATACTTATCCACAGCTTCCTGAAAAGTTGCATTTAGAGTTTGAAGTCAATACTTGTGCCCTGAAACATATGCTAGTTTTTCCTCATGTGTATTTGTCAGAGAGAGAGAGAGGGGGGGAGAAAAGAGACCTTTGCTAGAGATTTAGTATATCGACTCATGTATCCTGGAAAGAGGTTAAACCGGCCTTTCTTTGCTTCTGTAGAATCAGGATTTGTATACTTCCCAGTCAAGGCACCACCAGCTAATGGAGAATATGCCAAAAGACCAACATTGCAGTGCTGAGGGAGGCAAACCTCTACCAAATCAACTGAACAACCAAGATTTTTACATCTCTTTAGATCCAGTGAAGCACCAAAGATGAACAATGGGTATGTATTTTTTGTAAACAAGATATTTGGCTAGGCTTCAAATGCTTCAGTACTAAATTTAGAACATATCAAAGAAATTCTACTATAAGTTATGAAGTTATGTTTTGCAACTCCTCATGGAAAGTACATAATGTATTCAATAAAACCAGACTTGCTAACCAGTTACTAATTAGAATGTCATTCGTATGTGAGATGAAGTCAAAGAATTAAAAGTTATTTATCATTGCTATCATATTTCTGACAACCCTAACTTCCATTGAGGAATGAACCAAAGAAGCAAAGTCCATAAAATAATAGGGGAAACATAATCAAGGTGTCCTTGCAGACCTGAGGTTTTGAGAAGCATATCCAAAAGCAAGGATTGATCTTCACATTTGGTCTAAAAAATTGGCAGTTCCTATCTTGTTTAGCTTACTCTTATAATGGAATATCAATATGGCATACTGCTGAACATAAATACTAATATTTATGTTGAAAACCATGTATAGTTTCCATAAAAAAACAACTTCATGCATTTTTATATTTATCACTGATCAAGTAAAAGTGTAATATTTTATACCTTTGGATTTTTAAGTTTGATATACCTGAGTTGTATTATAAATTTTTAGCATTTCTTATTTCACAGACATTTATAGTTTTCTAATTTCATCTCCCACTTTTGACCCAGAACTTTGCTTTTTCCTTATGGAACATTCCTTTGCTATTAAGGACAAAAATACAAAATAGATTATAACATTATCATTTAACGAGGCAAAAAATTGGATTGAAATAGTAAACTGGAAAACATCAAGCTTTACTTCAAGGCAATGGAAACAACTAGACAAAAAATAAATCCCTAAAAGGTTTTCATAATGAGAGTTACGGAAGAAGGTTAGCTAACATGTAGAAAATAGATTATATGTTAAAATTTTAGGATAGATCCTCAAACTAAAATGCAGCATTGAAAATGACCTTTCAAAGTAAAATATATGGTGCTTCCATTCTAGCTCATGTGCTAAGCCAAATTTTGTATGCTTTGATGTTCAATTCAATAATGGTTGAGTCACTTTCCTATCATTAATTGGAGAGACAAAGTAAACCTTTATCTCTACGTCGTTCTAATTTTCTGTTGATCTGCCCGGCCCGTGTCGTATCTTCTAAGTTATCCAATGTAAGGGTTTTTGTCATTTGTTAACCGGCCCCTTCTTTCTCCTAACCATCTCCTCCCGGTCACGTAATTATTTTGAAGGTGTGATATTTAATGTTCATAATCCTGATTAAGTCTTAATGCTAATCAAAATCTAGTGGCTCCTGTTGTCCCGCAGCCCTTTAATCATGGATTCAAAGTGAAGATTGCAGGAAAGTCAAATTTAGCAGTCTACAAGGTCACCACTTACAGTTCAAAAATTATGACTCTAAAAATGTCTATACCTTGTTTGCATGTGGATTGCAAAAGAGATTTCACTGCAGAGTATTAACAAGAGGAAACATATTGAAACCTGAAAAGAGTATGGTCCAATTAGATTCAACAAGCTTACCACACGTATTGTTGAACCAAGGCAAATTATAAGGAAAACAAATGGTAAAGGGGTAAGATCTTCTGATCTAGAAGAGGAAGCATCATTGGCATCTTGGAAGAACCGAAGCTGAATGCTATCCCAATGGCGACAAGACTCACTTTTCCTAGTGCTCTTTATTCTTGTCAATATCTTTATTTCTTATAACTATCTTTTTCTTCCAAATTTCTCACTCACAAGCAAATAATCCTTAACTATAAGTGGTTGAAAATATGAAACATTAGCTGGGATGAATGATTGAGCCTCCTCATCTAAGTTAGATTGCTTAGAGTCGGACTTTAGACAGATGGAGCTACCTCATGTTGCTACAATACTAATGTCAAGCTGATTCAACAGATAAAATGAAAAGCATTGAATATGAATGCCTGGAGGATTGTGTAAAATTCATTTCTAATGGGCTTCAACTAATTATTTTGACCGATGTCAAAACTATACTGATACAAGCAAGGCTGAATGAGACTATCAACTTGGTAAGAATAAGATGCTCAATGACGATTATGGGATGCTTTGAAATCCTTAAAGAATATCCTAGATTTTGCATAATCCTACTTATATCCTACACAAAAGAAGAAGCCTTGTCTGACTCCTTTTGATAGTATATTGTTGGGAGCTGGAAGAGCAATCAAAATCTCATATGGTACACAGTAATGAAAACCATACCAGACTTGGAAAGGTGAATGCCCCATAGAGATTGCATACAATGCCTCAT
>MU224715.1:182133-209738 GCA_018584345.1 Thuja plicata
ATATCCAGAAGGGCATGGTGTAAGTGGCCACACTTCCTGTGAACTTGCCATGTTGATTTAATGGTTAACACTTAACTGCTGCCCTACACATACAAAATAAAAACACAAAATAAATATTTTAGTTAAAGTTTTAAACAATTAAACAAAGTTGGAAACTATCTAAATTAGTTTCAACTTTAAAACTTTCAATATTTTTAGTCTTTTAGAGTAGAGTCTACACATCATTCAAATTTCAAACTTTCAAAGTTTAAAAAAAATCTAAAACAAGGTAGGGTTTTAAAAAATAGTGATAAATAGTGATAGATTCAACAAAACATGTAAAAATTAGTATTCAATCTTCTTCTAATAATACAAAATCATTTCTAACTACTTAGGAATGATTTTGTATTCATTTAGAAACAACAAAAAAAGAAAATAATGTTTTTAAAAAATTAAAAAACAAATTCAGCAAACCTACCTGTGAATGTGTTTTTTCTTGAAAAAACGGTTGAAATCCACCTTCAATCCGCTCAAATCTGCCTCCAATACGATTCAATCACCTAGCAAGGGCTCAAAGAGCAAAAAATTCTCACTCTCCCCCAAGAACAACAAAAAACAAAAAATAAGAAAAAAAAACCCGTTTTCTGCCTTTTGCAGCGCCCAGAAATACACGGGTGAGTTTTTCTTAAAAACTCGGAGTGGCGAGTTTTTCTCTGTTTTACTCGCGGAGCTCAAAGACTCGGCGAGTACTCGCCACTCGGCGAGTACTCGCCACTCGGCGAGTATTCGCCACTTGGCGAGTACTCGGTGAGTCTTGCAACTATGGTCCCAACAACAACCACCTCTTCTAGCATCATGTCATTGATGAGGTCTAGAGGGCCAAACCTCAGGCTTTTGGATACATGGGTAGAATTCTTAGCCATCTCCAAGCTGCACCCTTCTCATTTTCTTCATCTTTTCTTATCTCTTCATTCTCCTCACTCTCACAACCTAGATCCTCAACAAAATCATAATCCATGACCTCCTTCAAATTGTCCTTCTTGGAAGACTGGGTGACGAGTCTATGAGAGTATCTCGGAGTGCTCGTCTCCTCAACGATATCATCATCAGACCCCACCTTGAATAGTGAATTTTTCTTTTTTGGCAACAAATTTCCCTTTCTTCTTCAAAGGGGTTAAGCCCTTCCTTTTCCGATCAACCGATTCTGACTTAACAGTCGTGTGGGTGGGGGTTTCAGGACTAGCTTGGCGGGAAGCAATTTTAAGAGTAGAGTTTTTCAAGCACTTCTTTTTACTGGGTCTAGGGAGGTCTAGAATGAAAGCCGAGGGGGGGGGGTGTTCAATTGGGGAGCTTCTTGCACCATAATTTGCTTGTGAGGACAAAGGGCCAGATGAAAATGGTATAGACGAAAGATGAGCCCTTGGTGAAGGCCACCAATTTTTTACCTTCGTTCCTGCCATTATCAACTGCTTCCTTGATAGAATTTTCAAGTGAGTTCAAGAGGAAAAAGGAAAGGAAATAATACTATGGTTGCGAAAATGGTTTAAAAGAGGCATATGGTAGAAATAATAAACCTTGAATCTAACCTCGAGAGTGAAATCATTCATAATTATAAGGCATACCTCGTCCCAGGCTTAATCCTATGTTATGAGACAATGTGAGGGACAATTATTAAATGATGTGTCATGTGACAATAGTTGTGCAATGACTTTCATCAAATAGGTGAGATAAACCCTCCAATTGGTCCCCCAAATCTAAAATGTCAGTCTCCACAAGCAAAGATGCAATGTCTAATAAATAGGAATCCCAAAGAAGAAGACAATGAAACACCTACGGTAGGGACTCGCCATTTCTCAATGAACCAACAAGAAAAGATGAATTGTCTTGTTTAATAGGAATGGTGAGTTTCAATTAATGAAGGTATAACAATTGCCTTTGCAGGTGGAGGAGCAACTTGAGATTTTGATGCAACATCAAATGATGGACCAACTGCACTCTCAATAAAGACTTGGATTGCATAATGTAGGACAAGACATAATTCATGCCCATGTTGATTGCTATGACAATATTTACATCAACATGGTAGAAACCCTCAACACAAATAGAAACTCCCAAATATGATGTATGATGAAAATGAAGTGATTTGGTTGATGGAAGTAACTTCTTGAAGATAAAAAGATGGCTCTGCCTTTGGTGAAATTTTGCAGGTTTCCACATAAAGTTTTCAGTTTTGAAAGCATCCAACATCAGTTTAATTTTTTAATGCGACCAAGTATGCGGCATTTCATTTTGCGAGGGCACGGAGGACTCCTCCCTTCTGGACACACTCCACACTTTGTTCAGAGGACACCTCGTCTGCTAAGGGTAGAGGAAGAAGGGACAGAGGACAAGCGAGTCCTTGCGCAAACTTGCAGTCTCAAATTGCTTCGGCTGATTCCATCCCATGAATCAATGATGGTTGGATCAAAGTTGCTACTCGACCACAGAACATGAGGAAAGCGAGGAATCTTCAATCAGGGAAGCTATCCTTAGCTCTGACATTACCACTTTCTAATAGATTTTCTCTCCTCATGCCTGATCCAGCCGTCATTCAGTCTGTGGGGATTTCTCCTTATTCCCCACCACACAAGCGTTATTTCCGTGACAGAGGTATGGTTATCCCTTCTACCTTGAATCCTAATGATACAGGTATTGGTATGCTTCTTCCTTTGGTTTCTTCGCCAAAAAACAATTTTTACACTCCTCACAGAAGATATAAGGATTTAGGGCAAAACTATAGAAAGCCAATCCTCCGCCCAGTTTATGCCCAGAATCGCTGCCTTGTCTGTGATCCTAGGCCCAACAGCCATAATAATAGTTTGCAATCCCCAAACCCGTAGATTGTAAGCAAAAATAAACAACCAAAGAAATTGGTTTATCTTTCCCCCCCATCGAATCCTCGGAAGCCCTCCATATATTCTCCTCATAGAAGATCTGCGGGATCACTGGGGCATGAACAATATCCAATTAAACCCTCCTACCCTTCCGGCCCTAATAATGGTATTCCCACCATCTCACAAAGAGAACAATCCAGTGCTCATAACCAAATTTCTTCCTCCCAATCACAAAATATAGAGAGAATCACCTTGAAAATTGACCCTATTTTTGTGGAGGGAATAGAATCCTATTGCAAAATGCATGGTGTCTTCGCAAAACGGTTAACCGTCTCTAATCTCAAAATTGCGAGCTGGTTTTTTGTCGCAGTTTGAGGATAAGGTAAGAATATCTACTCTTCAAAATGAATTTTTATTTATTGATGGCATAGATTTAGAAGTAAAAGAAATGTTTCTTGAAGGCATATGCCTTGATTTTAATTCCCATGGTTTTCTTTTCATAGATTGGTGCCCTAAATTTGACCCTTCCTGTGTTAATAATTTAGATGTTACCAAATGGATCCTCCTCCCTAACTTACCAGTAGAATTTATACACAATTCCATTATTATCAGCATTGCCAATAAAATAGGGAAATTTGTAGAATTAGATAAAAATTATTGTGATAGTTCAGACGTTAAAATTGCAATAAAGTTGGATAACTCTATCAATAAGCTCAAACCTATTATGCTGTTAACTGAGAATGGCAACTTCAAGATAAAACCAAGGTTTTGCTCACCCCCTCCTACAAGAAAACAGTATAGCACAGTAACCCCAATCCTACCAGCAATAGATATTAAGCTAAATTCAGATAAGGATGGATTTATTGTAGGAAATTACAATATAATCAATGACATTACTTTCAATCCCCTTGACTGTCGATCTGCTACAGAGCCTAACCCTAGATTGGATTACGAAGATGACTATAACGAAGCTATCACTGCAACGCATAACAATGGGAAAAATCAAGAAAAGGATAATAATGGAATTCACAAACCCCTAGAGAACATTACATCACCCAAAACAGAAATAAAAAATAAACAAATCAAACAAAATCAAAATAAATTGAGAAAAGATACATCCCCAATCAATATTCAAAATCAAACAAACTTTCAAAACATTAGCTATGATTTCTTCAATACAAATACTTTTAACAAAGTTCATCCCAGTCCTGAGGAACACAACCGCCACAATCTAGATAATAATGCTGAGAAGGATATCAGCCTGGACGATTATAGAAATTCCTTGTTATTAGTCAGAGATCAGGCAGAAGCAGTAAAAGAATTTGTAGAGCAAGAACTTAGCAACATACATAACAACTCATTTGAAGAAGAATCTTTCTTCAAAGTAGTCGATTCTATCTTAAATCTTAAATATTTCATTTTATCTTCCTCATCTTCTCCACTGTGGAGCTACCATTTGGGAGACACCTAGACATGTGAAAATGTTGCAGTGTAATTTGGGCCTTTCTTAGGCTTTCTGATTTGGCATGTATTTGGTGAGATACATGTAATGTAACTTTTGAAGGCATAAAAAAGCTTTAGAAAGCTAGAATTTGATTGTGTGCATGAATTAGCTATTCAGGCAAGTGCTGACTTGCTAAGCTTCACTAAATAGAACTCAAATCGTATATGTTATAAGGGTCTAACTAGAAAATATTCTTAATTTGCCTACATGCTGAGCTTTATATTGACTATTGAAAAAGTACAATTTCCTTTTTGTAATACATCTGTAAAAGAAAAAGCCTATGTATTAGTTTTTGAAAGGATAGGAAGGGAAATTGCATAGATGATGGTTGTCACAAAATCTGCCAACTCTTCATAATCATCACAGGCCATTGTATATTGCTCTCTAATGCTGTTAGAATTCATTCTTATGAGTTTAGGTAGATATGAGTCACTGTAATAATTACAAGAATAATCACTGCAAATGGTCTTGCATATCAACAATAAGATCATGTTTTAAATTCTGTGTACAGCTGCCTTTGATATATGTTATGTTCTTTCCTTTCATTCTGTTTTTTACATGTTAGTTTGCACTGTGTGATTCAAAATAACAAGAAAAAAATCATAATAAGAACTCTAATAGTCTCCTGATGTATGCCTTGCAATGACCTAAGGAGATTTTTCACTTAATGGGAGTCTAATATTAAGCTAGCTAGACTTGGTCTAGGCTCCCTTAATTAGTAATATGAGACAAATTAGTCTATTCTGCCTTCTCAAAATTCAAAATATATTGCTGAAAGAATGAAATCAAATGTGCCTGCAAAATGTTCTTAAACTAGCAAATATGATTATTCAAAACAGACATGGAATAAGAATCTACAGCATTCTAAAGCATCTGGTTAACATTTTTTAAATGTAAAAGAGGTGAGAAAAAGATGGTTCAAACTCATATAAATACACACCTTCAAAATGACATCGTACAAGGAGACTATAATTGTTTTGAATACTGATAATCTTCGGCAAGCCTTCCAATTTTGCAGCATTAACAAACTCCATGACACCATACGATGTTTCATTAGAGACGCCTATATACCGTACCTGAAAGGAATCATGCAAAAGATGTCAATTACACCATACATGACAGAAGAAATTTTTAATTGGATGATAGAAAACCAAAGTAACACTTGAAAACTATCAATTTTAGATCATTTTGTAATATGTTTTATCATGGAAGAAAGATAAGAACAAGTAAATACAAATTGATTAGAATGATCCAAGTATGCTTAATATGCATCCTTATAAAATTATCATAGGCCAAGCAAAACATGCTAATGATGACAAATGAGGCAATGAATAGTGTCATACCTAAGAAATCATTTTCTGTGTCTATTGAAAAGACTAATGATTGAACATTCAAAGGTAATCACCTCCTACGCAGATGGGACAAGTATGGCTTTTCAAGGCAGTCAAGACTCGTTAAGAAATTCACTATCTTCAACAAATGAACTGCTTTCAAATGTACAATGATAAAGGTGATGCTAATACATGCTTGAGATCTTCCACTGCTGCATGTTTAAAATTTGTACAAAGATAAGGGATTGGCTTAAGTTATTTCCACGTCCTTTGAAGGAATCAAGTGGTTTTTCTCTTGACCACGTGGATTTATTCATTCTTTTTTGGAGTCAGCCAAAGTCTATTTTGAAGTAAGCCAGAGCATTTCAAAGTTAACAACTTAAAGACTAATATCGCAGATTTATTTTAGTGTGCCCAAGGACATAATGAGTGTACACATGATTATCTATTAGACTTCCATCCTTATGTGCTTAGTTACACTATCAGCTTCTAGACAATGTGTCGCAACATATTTTTATTTTAGTGAGGAATAATTATTACCCATTAGAGAAAATGTATACCGAATAGTTCTGATTCTTTATAGATATATGTACTCATGTGAAAAATTCAAAAATGTTGAATCGAAGTTGACTGCCTCTAATGCTCTCAATGGTTCATTCATCTTCTCATGGTTTTTCCACATTCTTCTTACACAAGTTCCAAAAGTCTGATATGTTTTAAAGGAGTAACAATTATAGAGACAAAAAGGACAATGAGTGCCATGTTACTAATCATTTATGATTCTTATCACTCTGAAATTTTATAACTCCATGATATCATCCTCATATCTTGAAAATTTTATTTGTGCTTACATGATTTTTATCTGGCATCCATGGCTATCATCTTTTTATTTTCCTTCATTGGGTAGCATCTTGCTTTCCCTTATTACATATGTTTTCAAGATCACTTCTTACTTGTGTTTTTACATGCTTATCACATGATATATTTTGTACTTTTACATTTTTCCTCCTTACCTCCAATTCCCTACATCATTTGCATGCAACCATTTGGAGGGGAGGCACATATATCACTTACATTTCTTTTGTGAGTTAGGTCTTACAATGATATGCTCATAATCATTCCCATGTCTAAGAGTTCGGGGCTCACCCCTTCAGATTGGGGGCCATCTTTGACCTGGTTTGGTTCATTCACCGCCTCCGTTGTTTTGCAGACTCCACTGACGGTCCCCACAAATATTCGTACCTAGCCTATTGTTCTTCAGTGGCGCTCGCCAAGTCGGACCCCTCCTCCAGAGCCCGTTGTTGGTATGCCCAGGCCTCATCCCTCCTTGGTTCCATCGAGATTGACATTGATCACTTACCCCCTATCAATTCTCTCTTGACGCTCCGGCTCACCTCCTCCCTTCCAGACAGGAGTTGTACAGACATGTCAGACTTGACATTTACAGGCAATATATCACCACGACCTGGATCAGTCTATGTGGGGGTCCGCGCCCGAGGATGGCTTTTTACACCGAGCACTTTCTTGACATCCAGGATGGGATCATTGTTCGTCCTAGTTACTTATCTCAGCGTTGGTGTCATGCTCTTCGCATCTGAATGGGATCTTTCAGGGTTGGATCTCATCGCCTTCGGGCCCAGACTGATCATCACATTGACAGAGAGGATCGGATTTGCAGGTTATGCACCCTGGCCGAGATTGAGACTGAGACACACTTTTTCTTTTGTTGCCCTACTTACTATGAGATCAGAGGGAGATTCTATTTCCTATTCAGAGGGTGCAGTTCCCTGACTACTTTCTTCAGCTACACAAATCAAAAATGCCTCGCACTTTATCTCCGTGAGACTGCCCAGCTCCGCGAGCATACTCTACAGCTTCTTTTCCCACAGAGTCAGATATCCGATCAGCTCATTACGGCCTTCGTCTTGCCCTAATCTCCATTATGGGGATTGAAGCGGCCTCATGATGCCTCCACTACCAGTCACTCCAGATCGGTGAGACCCCGCAGCACCTCTACCCGTCAACGACACATCCCCAGCAGTTCACAGGGACGACTCAGGGCTCCTGCTCACCTGGACCATTATCCTTCTTTTTGGATTTCTTTTCACCTGAAAAGGACCCTTAGTCCTTTCTGTGTGCTTTCTCCTTTCACTTCATGTTTCTTGCTCTCTTTTGTATTTCTTGTTCTTGCTTTCTTTCCCGGCCACTATTTTGTGGTTTGTTGGTTTGTTGGTTTGCTGCTCCTTTTGCTGTACATTTCCTGTCCCCTAGACCCTTGTTGGTCTCTTGTTGGACATTAATAAATTTATCTTATATTATCTTATCTTATCTTATCTTATCTTATCTACTACTCTTTGCATGGTCACATTCCTTACACATTTCCACTTAGTCAGAATCCTACCACACTTCCCTAGAAAAATCTCTCAACCTTCTCCCTTTTACATTTACAATTTTCAAAGATAATTTTCAAGCAATTAGTAGTTAATGCCTATTTCAAATACGCAATGCTACTGATCGCAGGCTTTTTCAGGTTTGTAGGTTTCCAATGGATCACTCAATATGAGAGTATAAGAATTGTCATGAATATTCATATGCTTTGAGTGATTGAAATATTACATTCAATGTTGACTACTTGTTCTACTTTGACATGCATCCTCATAGTAATTTGCATGCATATCAAAGTCGGGGCAAAATGTAATAGGGAAAATCCATACCCATTTTGCCCCCACTCCAATTAAATTATCCTTTAAGAATTACCATGTCTATCAATGGTATTTTCTTGTATAAATATGGCTCACAAACTTATTCTAGCCTATCCCCGTCATCACCAATCCCAAGAACCAATTTTGATCCCTGGATCTACCCTTAGTGGCCCTAGTTCAGATTCAAGGATGGATAATTGACTTCTGTGTTTGGATCTCAAAATTCAAATTCATATTTGTTGACTTCTTCCTATTATCCATTGTGAGTTGGCCTAGTGCACATCTATGTGGGTTTGTTATATTTGACAACATGCCCTAATTTATCATTATTATCACAAAAAATCAGTTCTATGTGTGTTCATAACATATCCATAGAAAGCATGACTGGGGCATCAGTTTTGTGTCACTAGTTTGCATCATCATCCTAGGCATACTCATTGTCTCCAATTATTATTAATTGCCATAGAAAAGGATAATAAATCCTTTCCTAGCAAGATCCGAAACACCATCTCTCAACACGACACCAATTTAGATACAGGCACAGCAAGTTGAGCATTTGCAGTGTTCATGAATTCTCTGTCAATTCAATCCTATGAGTCAAGTTCATGTACATGCACCAAGGTCATTCTTGCAAGTTGAAAGAGTTTCATAGGCACAAATTTGAACCAGAGTGAAGTACAATCAGTTTACAAATTCTGAGGCATTTTTCTTCACAAGGCCCTATTTTTCTGCATATTGTTAAATCTATTAACGACCCCTTCAGCAGTAATGTTTCTTTATGTTGATTCCTCCAAAGGTAATTTTATTTAATTCATTTAAATTCCATAATTTCAGTTTTTCATTTATTGTTCCAGTCCTAACCCTAAATCATAGGCTTTTATGATTGTTTAATTAACTTATCTACGATATCTATGTGAGGTGTTATTTTCCCCTACAACAAGCTAGTTATACAAAACTAAGATTAACATGCATTAATTGTCTCTTTTACTAGATACAATAAAGCCTTTTTCTTTTAAAGCAAGTTTTTCTTTTATGTAGAAAGCCCAGAAAAATCAAGCAAAGGAGTTAAGCAGCCAGTTACTTCTAGGAACAAAATCATAAACAATAAGGGCAACAAATATTATTGAGCATGAATTTCAAACTTTCTAAAACCACAGATGAAGTCTTAATGATGTATTTCGAGAGATGAATTCTTAAAATAGAAAAATAAATAAAATATATATTGGCTACCAGTATATGATAGAGATATATGGTGCCTATTATTCTTGGTATCCAATGTGTGAATTAATTAATAATCATATTCGCCACCTTTCATTTTATTCCTCATAGATAAGTTCCTTACTGTCAACATAGTACTCATTGAATAAATATTATAATACCTTTCCTTCTTGAATTAGTTCTTGAAATGCCTTGAGTTGTTCAATAAACGGTATGCTTTCCCTCCATTTTGAAGGATCGTATAAGAACTCGCCAAAGAGTGGCACATAACGATCGGGCCTGAATAAATACAAGAGTTAATGTCCTGTACAAGAATTAAATTTGTTGTATCATTATTTAGTAAGATAGCTGAACAAATAACAAAGATTAAGTTGCAGCTAAAACATGAAATAAACGTCAGGGAAACCCACACCTTATTTTAAATCTGTATATCAGCAAAGCAAATATTAGGCGTTAGATAACTATATGTGAAAAATGCAACACCATGAATTTGTCAAAGCATGGTGTTCAGATCAGGTGATAATATCCAAAAATTTACCATTTGAAAATACAAAACTCAACAAACCTTGAGACACAATAAAATCTGTGTATCCAGATAGAGATTTTGCATAGAGCTATATGTGTTCTAACCATAGTTATGAGACTTGGACTCAGCTCGGACTCAGCAAGGGTTACCCGGCTCAGGACTCGGGATTCAGCAAAAACTCAGCCAGACTAGGCAAAGTGAAAAACCCAAGAAATTCGGATATCTTTTAAGATTTAAAACTTGTTTCATGCACCCATTATTAAATAAACCTTAAAGACACGATAACATCATCACATAGAAGCTAATTTGACCATATACACAAGTTTACATCAATCACATAAGTATAAACACAAGTTGTAGCTTCAAGAAATAGCACGCCTGATATATAAATATTCTCAGCTATATACAAAACTCACGGAATATGAAATCCATGACATCAAATGTTCCAAACAAATATCAAAACAAAACCACTAGTCTATGGCTCAGTCTCTTAGAGGAGGAAGAATCCTTCCTACAAAGGCATTTAATGTAGGTCATGTATGATATAGCAGTCATAAAAAAAAATTATGCAACATGGGAAACGTATTATCTAGATTTTTATGATCATGATTCATCACTGACCTTTTACTTGCTTAGACTTGTAGTTTGATGGGGGTTTGGGGGAGCAGCAAAACAACGTTGAGGGTAGCACCCCTTGTGGGGGTTTGAGGGTGAGAGAGAGAGGTAAAGAGATAGGTCTAGATCTTGGAGGAGAGAGGAGAGAACGAGATAAAGAGAGGAAGAGAGAGGGGATAGAGCAAGAGTTATAGAGGGAGGGAGAGAGATCTTGAGTTCAAGGCACATAAAGAGAGTCAAATAGAGAAAGCAAGAGAATGCTGATAGAAGCCTACTGATTACTAAAATTTGACTAAGTCTTAAAAGTTATAAGATCTCCTAAAACCTTGAATTTGCATAGTAACTTCTAGAGATTTGAAACCACGCTCAAACATCCTGACAATATATACATGAAATGTAAATTAAAGTATAAGTCACATTTCAATATGTGTGACTCATACTTAAATGTTCTATTTCATGGATATATATTCTACTAAAGAGAATAAGACTGACTTCAAGGCAAAGATGGGGGGTTAAATGTTACATTTCATGTATATTTTGGAATCATAAACCCAAAAACATTAAAATTTTGAGACTTAAACAGGAAAAAAAATCAGTTATGGCCGAGTTTGAGCATCTAGACTTGTTTGGACTCGGAGAGTCCGACAAGTCTTGCCTAAGACTCGGCCGAGTCAAAGTCTGGGCCCCTCAAACACACTAATAGTCACCCGGCTCAAGACTCGCCAAGTCTTGGCGAGTCTCGATGAGTCTCAGAACTATGAACTTCTAACATAAGGGTTATCAAGCAGGTGGTCTTAACTAAAACTTCTTGGTGCTCAAGGAAAATGATTATAAACTACATAAGAAACAAATATTATAGTATAGGGAAACCAATATAGAAATGCTAGACAATACAGAAAGAGGAGGGAGAAATGCTCCATCCAATTATGCTCAGGTTTATATTATATTTATAGTGTTCTTCATAAACTGAATTTCATAATTGTCAGCTACCTGCTAATTTTCAACTAACAACTATCTCCAAATTGTCATTATCAAAAAGGCACATAATTAAAGGGATTGCAATTAGGAGGTCCTAGAAGATAAATTTTAATGGTGCTTAGGGAAAATCGATTAGATAAGAAAGAAAAATTACATCTCTTTAAGGACACGGTGCAAGGATTGCCAAACTTCAAGATACAAAAGGACAGAGTATGCAAGGGTTGCATGTTGACAAGCATGTCAAAACTGCTTTTGTTAGTAGTGAGCATAGATCAAGGGGCATTCTTGTTCTAATTAATTTGAGTGTGAGCAGACCTATGTCAACAACTTAATTGATTGAAATATTTATTTTGTTTCATTTATAGACAATTCCTCTAGAAAGAATTCGATATACTTCATGAAGACCAAAGCAGAGGTGTTTGCCAAGTTCCAAAAGTTCAAATCTCAAGTGAAGATTCCAAAAAATTTAAAACATTAAGGTTTTGAGGTTTGACAATGCAAGTGAGTATACCTCCAAAGGCTTTGACCCCTTTTGCAAAGAAGCAACAATCAAGAGGGGTCTGATTGTGCCTATCAAACCTCAACAAAATTGGGGTTGTAGAGAGGAAGTATGTGTCCATTATAGAGATAAAAAAGGACATGACTCTAGAATAAGATTTCATGGGAGAAAAACATAATGCTTCTCATTTTTCGGCGTTTAGGAGTCCAATCTACATACATATGTCAAAGGAGAATAGGATGAATCTTGAACCCTCTAGTTTGAAGATTTTGTTTCTGGGGTATTGTGGCTCCTCCAAGGCTTACAAAGGTCTATGTTCCATCAACGAAAAAGATAGTAGTAAACCAAGACATGAAGTTTGATAAAGATGCTTAGTCCTCTAAGGCCCAAGAACCTCCAATTTAGGTTGATGAGGTGAATAAATCGTTTCCAAGTGCTGATCCGCAGAGTACAGTAGTACCAAATGCAGCTCAACCAAGTTCTAATGCAAGAGAAAATACCTGAAAACCTTCGTGTATAGCCAAGAATGTCAGTGGCTTACTCAAACACTGCAAAATGCACAAAAAAATTAGAAGCACCGAAGAATTCCTTTTAGATAAGTAATCCCCATACAAAATTTTTGAGTTGTGTTTCATTGATGTCTTACATTGATTGTCAAGAGCCTTCTAGTTACGAAGAGGCAAATTAACACTAGGCGTGCCCAGATGCCATGGTAGAGGAGTATCACTCCGTCATCCAAAACAGTAATTGAAAGATTGTCTTGAGACCACAAGAGAAGGAAGAGATTGATTCTAGGTTGCTATAAAATTAACAGGTGAACCATGTGGCAAAGGAGAGCACAGAAAAGTACAGGTCAAATTCATTGCACAAGGTTTCTCCTAGAGAAAGGGAGTTGCCTACAACAAGACCTTTGCTCCAAATGTGAGACACACTTCTATCAAGATAATTATGTCTCTTGCATCTTACTTTGGTTGATCTCTATATCAGATGAATGTAAAGACAACTTTTCTAAATGGAAGGATAAAGGAAGAAGAGTAAATCAACAAGCCAATGGGATTTGAGGTGCATTGGTGTGAGGTACCAAAACAAGCAGCACATGCTTGTTACTCATGAATTGATAAGTACTTCTTGGAGTATGGCTTCAACAAAACTATGTTGTGATGAGGCCAGAATGTGTTACATGTTTTACCCATCGATTGTCGTTTTTGCTTTCCATTCCTATGCTTCTTGTCATTCTTGTCACTATTTGTTAATGAAGAAGGAGAAATTTTATAAATGTAAAAGAAAAGTTAAAACTGAAACTATAACGAAAGACTTGGTCATTTGTTGATTAAATTGCTTGATTGTCATAACAGAGGATCAGTATGAGGACTTCCACATATGGACAGAAGTTGTTTGATGGGTTGAAGCATGCGGATGATAAAGGAGAAGAAGCCAAAACAGTTTTGATCTAATTTGACCAAAACGACATCTTCTATTATAGCAAATAGGTTATGGTCTGCGGCCTTAAATTAGTTTATATACCTACCTTGTTTTAATCTGTTTCATACTCTATTAAACAGCTCTGATATAGTGGCCAACGGCCTTAATCGATTATATTTAGCTTATTCTGTTTTGCATGAGGACAACTCATATTGTTTTCAAACATATGATAATCTTAGTATATATGTTGTATAAATATGCATATATGCATCAGACTGGATATACAATATGATCTACATACTTTTTGCTTGAGAATCAAAACTTATGTTATGTGGAGCCTTTCTCTTCATGTGTGTGATTCTGAAGTAGATTAGCAGTATTCCGTCACCAAGCAACTGAGGAGGTTGGGCCCGCCCCAAAGTTACTCAGTGACCTTTATTTTGTGTGGTGTGGTAAATGTATAAACTCTTTTAATATTGTGGATCATATTGAGTACATTATGTAAATACTAATTTTTGTCCTTCATATCGAGTTCTATGGTTTATGAGTTCATCTTTAAATTCTCTAGTTTATGAGCTGATCTTTGGTTCATGAGTTCTTTGGTTTATCTAGTTGTTTATGAATGATCTTTATTTTTGCAGTGGTAATTAATTGAAGCATCAATCCTGAAGATTTTGGAATTTCTATTGAACCGAACAGTAAGTCGTTTATTCATTAGTCTGCAACAAATACACACTATTCCAATTGTGACAGGAACCAAAACCTTTAGTCTAGCCTTTTGAATTAAAGAGGTGTGAATCAGTTTCGGAAGTGTGTCTTATAATAGTTATTTAATTTCAAGTCTGAATAGTTGCATTAAATCCCACTTAACTTACTATCTTCACCCCTTGGGCAAACAACCACAATATCTTTCATTAGTCTACGACCCCGGATTGACATATCAAGGTATAAACTGAGGGAAACCACATAAAGTCAATTCAAGTCAAACACAAGAATTAATCCTACTATAATTTTGAGCCACAGTTTTACACAACATTTTTGGCATCATTGCTAGGGAAAGGTATTAAAGGCGTGAAATCATAGTGAGTTAAGTGAGGACCAGTACATCTTAAAGCCTATACAATTGTCGACCTTGTTTAGGAAAATACTCTTGATTTGTGCTGTTATAAATCATATAGGTGCATGAATAGAGCTAGGGATAGTAAAGACTCAAGAGAGATTTGTAAAGAAAGATCTAGCAAGTAGTTCATAACCACAAAAATCACAAAAAGATAAAAAGCCATTGATTGAAGAAGCAAAACCTGAGCAAGTTAAGTCCACTTTAGAAAAGTGTGTCACAACACTTCCCCTTGTCAAGTTCTCACTTACCACCTTAAACTCAATACCTAGGATTTCACAAGAGTCATCCTCCACTGATTCCCCAGATTTTGCCAAACAAATTGAAAATCCTTTTGAGTTGCGCTTAGGTAAGTCTGTGGGAACACCATTTCTAGTTCATTGGACTCCTTCGGGACTTGCAAATCTTATAGCAATTGAACTAAACATGGGTGACAACAATGGAGGTAAGCTTGGTGGGGGCAGCCTTGGTGGAGAAAACTTTGGTGGCCACAACAACAATGGTCCTAGGCAGGATAGAGCATTGGTACATAACAACCCTGTTACCTTCGAATTCCCTATTATTCATCCTGGAGACGATGCTCCAATAAAGAATATTCCACACTCCGTTCTGCCTATTTTTAGAGGTCTTACTGTTGAAGATCTTGATGTGTTTTTATTTGAAGTTGATGTTCTTTGTCACAGCTATGATTACCAGAGCGACGCACAAAAGCTTAAGCTATTCCCCACCACATTGAAAGATGCAACATTACAATGGTTCGTGAGTCTCAAGAATATTAGAACGCGAGAAAATATGAAAGAGGCGTTCTTGACAAAATATCAAGAATACTGCAAGATTAAAGAAGGGATGAGATTTTACACATGATGTAAAAAGAAGATGAATCAATAGAAGTTTTCCTCGAATGTTTTGCATTTAGCCTACAACGATCACAACAACTAGATTGGACTCCTGATACTATTAAAATGTTGTTTGTTAGGGAAATTAGAGATGAAACTATATATGCCTTCAATTTAATAAGAAAAGGTGAAATCTCTAAGTTAAGTTTTGATGAAATTTGTGACATCTGTAGGAATTACTCAAGATCACAGCATTCGGTGAGGAATTATTCAAGTAAGTTTCCTTCTTTGGGAAATGTATCAAGTATCACAAAGCATGAGATAGCTAATTTACTTGAAGATCCCAAAACTGATTTGTTAAGTCATATGGGAAAACAAATTGATACACTTTATACTCGGAGGAAGCAGGAAGAGGCTGAAAAGGCTTTGGCTGTATTCTGTCCAACTTGTCATAAGAAACATGGTAGTGAAAATTGTCCTTATAATAGGATAAATATATCTTCCTTAGAAGAAGTCAACAAGAACTCTTGCCTATGAATTTTTCCTATAATATGCCTGACATGGAGTATTCTGAAGAACCTGTATATTTTATGGCTCCTAGGCGACCTTTTCCTTGACCAATGCACCCTAGGATAACAAATGATTACCTTGTTGTTGGACCAAGTCAATCTAATTCTTTCTCAATCAGCCCGGGTGGTATGGAGGTTAGAAACAACCTTCACACTACCCACAATGGACACAACAATATCCATATGCTTCACAACCAAGGCAACAGGCATGGAAGCCACAACCTTCACCATATCAATCTTATCCACCACAACCACAGTTTCCACCTCCACCCATGATCAATCCAAACCAGCAACCACAATAGTTTCTTCCACCTATACCTTCCTCATCCACTTCATTATCTAATCCTTCTCAGCCACCAAAACCCACACCTATGCCAGCTCAACCTACTCCAAATCCTAATAATAACAAGCTGGCACAACCCGTACAAAAAAATGAGGCAACGGGATACCCAAACTATCTTGTCAACTCTGTTGAAATAGATGCAGTTCAATTACAGTCAGGTAAGGCTCTCCAAGGTCCTACCATCACTGAAATTAATGATTCATCCGAAGAACCTGAGGTGGAACAAGTAAAAAAGCCTCCATATCCTAATCGTCTTCAAAGTGAGCCAATGCAAAGGGAAGTCTCTCAACCTGCATTTGATTTTGTAAATGAATTACATAATGTTAATATCAAAATTCCTTTGTTGCAGGCTATTACAAACATTCAAGTATACACAAAGACAATTCAAGATTTTTGCACCCACAAGCAAAAGAAGGATCCAAAGACTGTCCAAGTCATTGGATAACTTGCTGACCTCATGCTTGGAAACATAGCAATTCCAAAGTATGTTGATCCAGGAAGTCCTATGATGATCAAGGTGCATATCGGTGATGTTGTTATTCCTAATACACTTATTGATTTGGGGGCTACAATTAATGTTATGACAAATGAAACAAAGGAAAAGTTATCACTTAAGGGACTTAGACCTACTCCCACAATTCTCCATGTCGTTCTTTGGTCAAACCAGAAGATATGATTGAAGATGTCATTCTTTCTATTGACTCGTGGGAATATCCAACTGACTTCATGATTTTGCAGCCAAAAATTAAGCTGGGGGATACCCCTGATCTTGGGACGACCTTGGTTGGTTGTTCCAGATGCATGCATCAATTGTCAGTTGGGTATTATGGTAATTTCTAATGGGGGACAAACAAAACAATTGACATTGTATCCTCCAACGCAACCCTTGTTGGAGACAAGGGATCCAACATGGGTTGATAGTGATTTAGATGAATCATTGCCAATTCTAACAATTGAACAAACACTTAATATGGGGTAATGTTCTAAACATGATTATTCTTGTTAATTTTATCCAAAATAGATATGCATCTAATGAAATTTTGGAAAGGATGGTTCTTTCTTCCGGGGTAAGTGATGATTGTCCTTTTAGTAATTTTACAATGGTAGGTAGTTCACAATCTGTTCAACACGTTGTTGCATTGCATTAGTTGCTACCTCATGATTGTTTGTACAATCTATTTTTGTCCTTTGAAAATTCTAGAAGTACACAATCTACTTCACAAGTCTTGGCTCTTAATTCACCTGCACAATCAGAGGCTATGGAAGTTTTGCCTGGATGCACACTTAATATTAATCTACATGTAAGCACTAAACAAATTCGAAATCTTATTAAAATGCTTAGAATTCATAAAGATGCATTTGCCTGGGAGTACCAAGATATGCATGGCATTCACCCTAATACCTGCACACGCCACATTTACATTAAAGAAGGTAGTCGTCCAGTTAGGCAACCACAGAAGCGACTTAACCCTTCCTTGCGTATAATAGTTAAAGAGGAGTTAAAAAAATTATTAAATGTAGGATTCATATATCCAATTTCGAATAGTCAATGGGTCTCTCCTCTTGTTGTGGTTCCTAAGAAAAATGGTAAGTGGAGAATTTGTGTTGATTATAGAGCACTTAATAAAGCTACTAAAAAGGATCATTTTCCCATATTGTTTATTGATCAAGTGTTGGACACTCTTGCAAGTAAAAAATTCTTTTCTTTTTTGGATGGTTTCAATGGCTACAATCAGATCCGCATAGCACTTGAAGATCTAGACAAGGCTACTTTTACTTGTCCTTGGGGTACTTTTTCCTATAATGTGTTACCTTTCGGATTATGTAATGCTCCTACCATTTTTCAAAGGGCAGTTTTGAGTATTTTTGCAGATCTAGTACATGATTATGTTGAGGTGTATATGGACGATTTCACTGTCTATGGTAGCACTTATGATGAAGCTAAGGCAAATTAAGAAAAAGTACTTAAAAGGTGTATTGAAACCAACTTGTCTTTAAGCCATGATAACTGCCATATCCTCATGATAGAAGGGATTGTACTTGGTCATTATATTCCTCTAAGGGTATTGTGATAGACCCCCAAAAGATACAAATCATTAAGGACCTGCCTACAACCACTAGTCAAAAAGATGTCCGAAGCTTTCTAGGTTGTGCAGGGTATTACCGTAGGTTCATCCAAAACTTCAGTAAAGTTCCCTCGCCTCTCTTTGCCTTGTTAGCAAAGGATGTTTCTTTCTCTTGGACACCAGAATGTCAAGAAGCCTTCGAAGCCCTCAAGACCAAACTTGTAGCTACACCTGTACTCAAAGGACCAAACTAGGAAGTACCTTTTCATATTCATACCGATGCTTCAGATTGTTCAATGGGAGCTGTGTGTTGGTTCCTGAAAAGGCTTTACACTTACAAAGCTACCAGTACACTCTTTAATACATTCTATAGAGGCCAGCTCCAATGCTCAAAGTCTTAAGACGACTGGACCAACTAGCAGGGATACTGGATTATCTACACTTTAGGTTCTGCAAAACCAAGGGGGGGACTCCCTTTCCTGCCTTTGAGTACACATTGGATGATAATTGACATTAATATAAGCAAAAATCTCATATAAGGCTCAACACAATTGAGAGATGCTAGATAATGGCTAATTACCCATTAAACATCGACCTTGCTAGGAGCATGAGATTAAAAGAACCATAGCTAAATTGGAAAATAAACAGAATTCTATCAAAATGTGGAATAACCGTGTATACTGAATCACCAAGGTAACAATTTCCAGCAAATTCTAGACCAGTGCCTTATCCATTGGGAGATACAATTACCTTACCATTTCTTGTGCAAAGACAAACTCCGACTGACTCATGACTCAGACTACTATTGCATTAGAATAATATCCTTCAATGTAATCTAAGATTGAACTTCTTATAATGATCCTTACACCAACCCTATGAACTCATGAATTAATTTCTAGCATTTTAATTGATCCTTGATCAAAGATCAGTTAAGACATACACACATAAACAATATGCAGTGAATTGAAAGAGGAATTAAACTTTGTTGAATTCACAACTCATAGGACCAACACAAAGGAGAGTACCAATCAAGATTATATTTCATTGATGTTTCAGAAACATCATCTTTATACAATAGTTTGTTCAATAATAATAGGACTCAATAAGACTAAAAACTCTGATGCTAAAACATATATTTCTCTGTCAATTGTATACAAACATTCAACTATACTTGTTAAACCTGACTAAGTATAAGCATATTGGAAATTTGGAAAAAGTTTCTCAGCCCTTCCTAAGTGATCTTGGAAATCTTTTTATAGAGTAAGGATTGCAACAAGCTTCAAATCACTTAGGGAAAAAATACACTTGGAAAACTTAACAAACAAGACCTGCAAACTTTATGCGCGGGAAGTTAGCTTCATCAAAATGACATATGGCGCTTTTGTCTGTAGATAATCAGATACAATTTCTTTGATTGATGTAGTATACCCACAGCTTTTGACGGCAAAGTCAAGGTACCTATTCAGATAATTGTTCTCCCGGTAAACAAGCTCAAGCGCCAAGTTAGCAACCAACTACAAAAAAAAAACTGGTGAAGTCACCACTGTTTCAAACTGCTTTCTTGTTATTCATTTCTACCTCCCACCTGGCGAACTCCCTGTCTATTGGCCACTCAAAAGATCTAACAATCTCAATCTGGTTAACAACCTCAGTCCATCGGACATCAATTAGGACCCTTGTATCAAAGATAAACTTAACCAAATCAACTTCAACTCTAAACAAATTGTCTAATACCTCATTAAATCCTGGCACACCAATATCATTGGTTAAATTTAACAGCGTTTCAATACTTTCCACAATTAAATCAAAATCCCCTATCTATTTGGAGATATCCTTTAGCTTTCCCTCCTTGTCATAAATATTAGGGAAGTAAGCATTATAAGATTCTACAAAACTCTTTAATTTTCCCTTTATCACTTGATCCTTCCCTACAAAGAAAGTATATAATGTGTTCACTATACCCACCATCTTCTTTGTTTCAAAGATTTTATCAGGCAAATCAGACCTATACACCAAAATAGCAGCTAGCTTCTCTAATGACACATTCCTGCCTACCCACAAGTTAAGTATGGGATACAAAAAGGACATAGCCTCTGCACATTTTTCCTCAACAGATTGCAGGGTCACATGGGAATTATGGACAGTACTCAACTTACTCTTCAGGATGTCCACTCTATGTTGTAAAATCTCCATTAATACTCTGATTCCTAGAGTATTTTTCTCTTCTTCCAATTCCTTTAATCTTCCAACATTCATCCAATTTTTCATTAGCCTCAATAGAAATAACATCTAATGCAACACAAATGAACTCACCAATAATTCCTACAGCAACATCCACTTTTTCGTTATCAACAAGCACATTAGCTAACTTTTCATTCAACTCATTGATTCTTTCCTCCAGCTTTGCATTCAGCAGAAGCTGCCCCTCGTATTCCTTAGACAATCTAATGAAGCTATTGTATGTTTTTGTAATCCTCTTCTCCAAATCTGTTGCCTTAGCTCTGTTCAAAAATGAGACATGAGTTAGCAAATCTGCTACTTCCACATTGCTCACATTCTGGATATTCCAAATGAGTTTATTCCCTTTTCTTTGATCTTGAATATCTAAGATCTTTAGCTTTTGTGTTAGAGGAGCAAGAAACCAAATTGCCAATGTTTTGCTCTTGGGGTCAAAACCTGAGCCTCTTAAGAAATCCCCAACCTCGACCTCAGATTTAAAAAGTTGGTCTAGTTGCTTCCTTATTTGGTCAATCATAAAGGATGATTGCATATCCCATCCAGGTAACAAAAGCATCCCACTTCCTTCTACTAATCCTCTTGCTTGTTCAACAGACAGTGTATGACTGTCTAGATCATACTCCTGCAATGCTTTTATCAACTTCTACTTGTTCTCATCAGTATCATCCTCAGGACTCAAGTTTATTTTCAATTTGAAAATAAAACTCTTGAATTTTTTTGTTTGGATGAAATCATCATCCTGCATAAACAAATCAGAAAGCAGCAACCTATCATCTGTTTTAGCAACTAGTGCTAAACTTGATTCCCTTGTTTCTTCACCTTGAGGTGGGTTTTGTGCATCCCTCAGAGACTGTCTACTCTGGCAAAAGTAGGGCCTTTTTTTAGTGATTATTGCTTTCGACCTATCCCTTATTACTAGGGGAGCATGTTCAACCTTTTGCCCTTTTGCTGCTGGTTGTTGCGAAGATTCAGCTTCATCTCCTTCTTCCACTTCTACAAAATATTCCCTCATGAATACAATATCCTCATGCGATGATTCCACATCTATAGGATTGACTCTGGCTGTTGCTCCTCCAGGCATTTCGGGCATTTTCTCCATAATTTCACCATGCTTCTCTAAGAGTGTTTTTAATCTTTACCAATATTCTAATTCATGATAAAAAGCAGGAAAAGCAGGATCCATCTCATTAAATCCTACTTCCACTCTCTGGATATCATTCCACTTCTCTTATCAACCAGTTCACCAAGCGTAATTAAATTTCTGATAATATCCTCTTCAGGCAATCCTTCATGTGGTGGCAAATTAACATTTTCCATTTCCTTTAGGTTAGTGCTCATGAACCCCTCGGGGTCACACATTCTTGCTTTTGCAGTTTGTAACCTGTAATGTCTCAAAACATCATTAAGGGGATCCAAAGCCCATTTCCCCACTGTGAAATCCTCCACCACCCACAACCTAGGTAGAAAAGTTCATTTTTTCTTCTTACCCAAATACTCCTTATCTACCAAAGTCAATTGCCAGATGAATTCAATAATTCCCAACCTAAGAGGGACATATTTAGGTAAAAGATGTGGTGGCTAAGGGCACCCATAAACCCTAATAATTGTAAAATTCTCAAAAAGAAAAGCATCACCCCAATTGTGCCTTATGGGCCCCTTACTCTTTGCATGTAAGGGTCTTATCATTCTTCTAAGGGCAAGAGGGATTCTATCCTCCCTTTCTCCTAACAACTCCTTAATAGGGTCCACAATCCAATTTTCAAAATGCAAAATGAAGAAAGATAAGTAGTACTTTCCCATACCCTTGTCCATAGCTGAATTGGCATTGGCATGCCCATATCTTCCTTCATCAAGATCAACTCCATATCCATGTGGTCCACATTGTAATACATAATCAGATGCATGAGAATATAGTACTTGAAGTAAATCTTGGAAGGATTGCTTTGTATTGCCTCCACATCACTCTGAAGTTTGTCAACTATATAGCCAACATAGTCATATTCTTTATTTACGTGGAGATGTTGGATATCCATAGCCATCATCAGCAAATCTTCTATGACTGTTTTTCCTCCTTCAGCTCCCAAGACCTTACATAGACCATATACAATGTATTTGAAAAAATTGTAAAATGTACCCAAATCATAGGGCTCCTTCACATTAGTTGGGACTGGTATAGGTCTTTTTCCATCCCTGGTTATAAATTTAGGCACTACATCCTCCTTCAGCACAGTCTTGTGCAGATGATATATCCTCTTTTCCTCATCCAGGTCTATATCTACACTCATGGCACCAGAAATGCCGAATGCTTCCACAAAACTCGCTCTATCAACTCTCACCAGAGCTGCTTTATCTTTCTTCCTTATACATTTTGTGAGCGAGCAAAAATACTTTGCTCGCATGCTTATTAGATTAACATCCATGAATACATTAGGGACAATCAGTTTAGCCATATTCATCACCCATGGATTACATACCGGAACATCCCTCATTCTGTTCAAAAAGAACAAGAAAAGTGATGCACTAGAAGAACCCAGAGTATTTGGATTCTTACAGCGAAAACATGTGTCCTAATGTGTCTGGTCATTGGCTGACATCACGTTTGATTTCCTGGTAGCAACTGCACCCATTCTTCTGAAAATTTGTCTTTTGTTTGCTTTCCTACAGCCGCGGACTGGGTAGAAGTACTTGGTTCTACCATTTCTCCCAAGTAACAAAATCTCTAAACAAAACAGGAAAACTTCTTCTCTGCAATAATTCTTTCTACAACTGCAACGGTTTAGTTCTCAAGGCACTTTACTTCTCACAGAAAACAAGATTGGCAATGGATACGCAAATGATGGCTATGAACGTTTCTTTAAAGCTTGCTTCTTGATTACCAACTCTTTGTCAATCAACTCACCATTAATGTTAACACTCATAATAACTCCAGTTAGCCGCAGAATGAAAATGGTCATGTCACAGGCCGCAAAATCAGAAACCTTGAATAATCTTTTAAAAGTCATTTGAAAAAATGTTGCAAGCAAATCATTGACGTGTCACTTTCTCATTCGGCTTTGGTCCCACTTGTCACTTTTCAACTCCAGTCAGCTGCATCCGTGACATGAATTCTAACTTTATGACTCAAAAAGTGACTTGCGACCTTGCACCAGCACGTAGCAGTTACCTCCTTCGCATAGTCGCAACCTTCAAGAGAAACCTCATCATAACCGTGCGATTTTGCGCCAACTACTAGCAGTTACTCTTTCGCACAGCCGCAAGCCTCAAAAGATTAAACCAAAACACCTTGCGACTATGCGCCAACCGTTTATCATGATACCATGTATACGTGTCCATATCTCGAAACACCGCAAGCGAACAACATCTCCTTTAAAACCCGCGGGGCCGTGCTAGCACATTTAGTTTTTCTTTAAACACGTGGCAACCTTTCGCACCATCGCAACAACTTCCTTGGCCATTACAAAGCATTCGCGACCTTGCGATATACAATAAAACACTAGTCAATCTTCAAGCCTTGTGACACATGGCAGCTCTTCGCATGTTTGCACCTTGGTAACTTAAATTTTGAAAACTCTTGCAATCATGCAACAAACTTTAATTTACCACCAACACACCTCATCTCATGGTCGCAACCGCTTGATGCTAACCGCTAAATATTTTTCGACCTTACGATGCACATGACTTGACCACTTGACTTAACTGTAGCGCATGGTTGCAACTTAAAAACCTAACCGGATAACTGACCCGCATTTTATGCTACACTCCAAACTAACCGTTTCGCAAGGTTGCACCTGTTTGGTTTTTAAGAATAAGACCGTTGCGAAGGTGCGACATGAAAACTTAACTATTTCGCAAGGTCGCAAGTCTGTGATATTACATTAATCTGACCTTGTGAACTTGCGAAAACCTTTGAACAGAGACCGTTGATCTACATAGATGGACATTTTAACTTCGATAGACCTCCACAAACATATTGCAAGGATAAACAAGGAAAAAACCAGCTCGAACTTTAAGACATTCTTTAACTTGACAAGTTGATTTCCATTTGCTCAACAGATAAAGAAAATTTTAACAAGGCCAATACAAAATGATGTCAAAATTTGGACAATTTTAACAAAGACCTAGCCAAATTATACAGTTCTAACACTGCACTTGGGCAGAAAGATGATAATATTTTCTACTCCATTTACTATATCAGCAAAAATTTCACTGGAGCGGAGGTAAACTATACGGTAACTGAGAAAGAATTTCTAGTTGTTTATGCAATCAATAAGTTTCATCATTATATCACTGGGTATAAAGTGTTTATTCATATTGATCATTCTGCAATTCGATTTTTAATGAATAAACCTACTATAAATGGTAGAATAATTAGATGGTTGTTTTTACTTCAAGAATTTGACATTACTATACTTGATAAGCCTGGTCGTGAGAATGTGGTTGCATACTTTTTGCCCAGTTCACAACAACAAGATGACCCGGTACCAGTTGATGATGCTTTCCCTAATGAGCATCTTTTTGCTATTTCAGCAAAAAGCCCATGGTTTGCCAATATAGAAAACTATCTTGTCATGTGTCAATTATCACCACATTTCTCTCCAAGGGAACGTTGGAAGCCGGTTGGACTCACTGGTCAGTATACATGGATTGATGGATTGCTCTTCCGCACAAGGATTGGCAATGTCATGCGTCGATGTGTGCCTGAAGATAGTGTCTTCGACATACTTCATGCATGCCATATTGAAAAGGGGGAGAGATATAAGTGAAAAACCCCTACTGTCTTAGGGGGAGCTGTGAAGAGGATATTGAGAAGATTGTATTAAGAAAGCTATTTTTGGGTTGATGGTTTTACACATATGTTGCCATCAATGCCAAAGGGGAAGGTTGTTGGAATTATTGTTGTTTGAGGTGTTGACATTCATGTTTTTTTATTGATGTCAACATATGTTTCAGTTGGATGCATTAGAAGTTTCAGAAAGACTGGTTATCACAGGAGCAGGCAAGATTACAGTTGTGTACGGACAATGTACAATGTTTCAGTATATGCGAGCATGGAGTTGTGTATAGGGAAGTATGTACACCTTATATCTAAGGTCGCTGGATTTGATTTTGTTGTTTGCATGAGTTATAGTTGTTTTGGTAAAGGTTGGTTACAGTGCAGTGATAGAGGATTATGACATAGATGGTCTCTGAGTTTTTGGGATAATTTGGATGCGAGCGTGAGTTATGATATGCGAGCTTAAGGCATGATAGAAAATACATGAGAGAACATTCTTTGTGATTCTTGGGTCGTTGGATTCCTGATGACGTCAGTTGTGGTGTGTAGACTGGCGAAGACCTATTTGGGGCTGACCACAGAGATGTAACGTGCTTAGTGATTGGCGAGCGTAAATTATGGATCTTGGCGCGTAAATGATGATTTGTATTTATTAATTACTTGTGTAAGGTACCGTGAGTATCTTAGCAAGGGTCTATGCAATTGTTTGTGCATTGGGGAAGTCTTAACAAGCCTACCTAATTGCTTATTGTAACTTGTATAAAGGAAACTAGTGTCTTGATCAGTTTAACGAGAATCGCCATTGAATCGCGATTCGATTCACCGCTCCCGATTTTTTGGAGCCGGTGAATCAGATCGGCGATTCTCAGGCCTGAATCGCAGATTCATGAAAAAATCGCCTGAATCGACCTGCATGAATCGGCATGAATCGGCCGCGCGGCTCAGCCAAAAAGTGAATGAAAAAACATTAAAAAACACTTGTTTTTTTTGACTTTTTTAGGTCATTTCGGTTTGTTATAACCCTTAAGGGTCTTCTATTTGCAAAAGAGGAAAAGTGAGTGAAAGGTGAGCGAAAAGAATAGAAAAGGAGAAAACATAAGTTTCCAAGCAGCAAGAAGGAAGAGCACAAAAGGCATTGAAAATCGATTTGGGGAGGCCATAGATTGAATTGGGAGCAATAAGGAGTCAACAAAAACACTCCAGAACTCATTTGCAAGAGGTAAGTGTTCATGTTTTTTTGTATGTTATTGTTTTATTCGTTTTTTGTTAAATTTTTTTAGTTTTAATTTGCAAATCTTAAATATTTTTTAGTTTTAGTAAATTGCAAAGTAGGCTTTGTTGTTTTGTATAATATTTTCAAACTTTGAGGTTTTATTTAAATTTTTCTTAATTGCAACAAGTTAGCAACCTTAAAGTACATTTTCCAAGATGGGTAAAAAAGATGAATGTTGGAAATATAACGAAGAATTTCCTGGAAGAACTAAATTTCAAACAAAATGTATGTTTTGTAAAGAGATAAATTCGGGAGGCATTTATAGATTCAAATTCCACCTTGCTGCCATACCTGGACATGATATCACGGTTTGCACTAAACAAACTCCTGAGGCAAAACGCACTTGTCTAGTGGCATTAGAAAAATTTGAACAAGAAAAAATAAATAAGAAAAGGCAACTTGAAGGGTTAAGGGCTACTGGCTCCCATGCTCCCACAGCCTCATCTACACCTGTATCTGAGTGCGAAACCGTAGGTTGTGTTGGAGAGGGTTCTTCCACGCCTCCTTTTTATCCTAGTGCTAGGCCTAGTGTTGATGCTGATGCTACTGCTAGTCGTTCTTATACTGAGAATGAGTCCAGCCGCCTATATCAGTCTAGAGTGCGGAAGAATAGACTGGATAGTTACTTTGTGCCCCGCACTACTCCTGGCTCACAACCCACGCTTGAGGGCATGGGTTTGAACAAGGAGATTCATGATGCTGCCAGAAAAGAAATTTGCAAATTTTGGTACTTTTGCAACAT
>MU224715.1:212295-229453 GCA_018584345.1 Thuja plicata
ATGTTATAGTGTTTTTAAGTTATATTCAATAAAGGGTGCATGAAATAAGTTTTAAATTGTTAAAATCTCTAAATTTTAAGGGTTTTTTAAATTTGTCGATTCATGGGCGATTCGATTCCGATTCATGAGCGATTCGCGATTCGATTCGGCCTTGCCGATTCCGAGACGATTCCGATTCTCGTTTCTTTGGTCTTGATGTATAAGGGCATGGATTGGATGTATTGGATGCTGCGAGCATGTGGATGTGAGTTCTGCTAGATGTAGAGCAGTGATTATGTTTGTAATGCACTTCATTGGAATTGTATAGGCAAAGCAAGTTGTTATCAATCAGTTCACTGTTATAAGTATACTTTTATACTTCTCTTTGGACAGTGGATCCAAAAGGTGTATTTAACCTTCAGAAGGTGGATTTAACCTTCATTTTGGGCAGTGTCCTTAGGCAGTGAGCTCATCATTTCATTCAACTTCTAACAGTGTTAAGAAGACTCCTAACAGGGTTTGTCCTTTATCAGGGACTTGTACTGGATGTAATAATCAGCTCCTAACAGGGATACAATATTTCTAGTGCATTATTTGTGGGTGTTAATTCCCATCAGGGTTTTCCCTTAACAGGTTTTCTTTGACAACAAATACTTGTGTTATGGTGTTGTTCTTGAAGTGTTCAAATTTGCATTAAGTAATTGATTTATAAGGTTAAAGTTTAAATATTTGGCATACAACTGATTCACCCCCCCTCCCTCTCAGTAGTATTATTCCTAACAGAACAAACTTACCTCTAGGAGAGTAGAGAAGCTAGTGGTTGTACATAGTGCCTTGCCTATCATTGATCACAAGGCATGCGTGTACAAGGAGATCCCAGCAGCACAATGGGATGTAGAGCCAGAAGAGCCATCACAGATTGATGAGGATGAGGATGCAGCGGCTTTATATGCAAGGTTGGTCGGTGTTCATTTGGCATACCTTGACCATGAGGAGTCCAGTAGTTCTAGTGATGAGGAGCTTGCCTAGAGGGATGATTAGAGGTCTCCATTCACTACATTTTGACATTTTGTACTTGTTTTAATATCATGCTACTCATTGCAATCATCTGTATGATATTTTTGATATAATATAAATCTTCCACTTTCCGATTTGACAATTTTATTTAATATTCTAATTTATAATAGTAATTAGTAATTTGATATTCAATGTTCAAAATTTCAATGTTCAAGTATATTGTATTTAGTATTAGGCATTTGCAATTTTTCTATTTTACTTCTTATAATATTATACATCTTTTCATGACTAACATTTGAAGTACTCTATGTATGGTATATAGAATATACAGCACTACCCCCACCCCCCCCCCCCCCCCCCCCCCAGCGTCCCCAAATTGAAGCCCTTCTTCCCCCTGTCCAGAAAACTCATCCTGTCATCCCCCTGTCCCCCAGAGATGGTGTAACACTGCTTTGTCCTGTTACTCAACCTTCTTGTTCTACTTAGAGAAATATGCCATTACGCTTTTGCAAACTTTTGTAGGGTGACCAAAGTTATTACATTTATAACATACAACATTATAGTTCCTTGGAGGAGCAAAAGAATTCCTACTCATAAGTCTGAAATCAATTTTTGCAAGCATTCTACAGTTGATGGCCTTGTGTCCATAATAATTACAAGAGAAACAATAACCGAAAAAGAAAGAATTATTAAACATGTTCATACATGCTTATCTTGAGATAGGAGGCTTCTTGAGAGCATTATTTCTGATCTTTGATGTTGAATCCTTTGTCCTATGAACATTTGTCATCTACTGTTCTTTTTTAGACCTAGAGCTTTGACCTTCAAGACCAACTCCACCTTTATCATTAGACATTTTCTGCGAGGCAATTATCTTGTCCAAAGACATGGAATTTTTCTTATTTGTCTTCTTATGATTCAGATATGTCAAGGATCTATCTACCTTTCTAAGTGACACAATTTCAGCTTCAAATGAATTATGTGAGTTATTGTTGCATTAATGTTAGTTGGTGACTACTTGGAGTATAACTTCAGCCATCTACAAATCAACTTCATCAAGGTGCACTCTCCCAATATGGCACAACAATCAATTTTTTATATTGTTTCTTGCTTCCTTATATTTTGCTGCGGGTGTTTCTACTATGTTTTAACATGACACTTGGTTTCCTTATATTTAGATAGGATTCTAAATTCCATGAGTTAATTGTTCTTATTTTGGAACTAGATTCTTTTCTGCTTTAGCCTTTTTTTTGTTAGGATTTTACTTCTAGAGGCACTCTATTGAGATGACAACTTTTCTGTAAATTCTGACTTCTCTTGTTCTATCAAAGAGATCTATGGCACACAACTAAAATAGATAGAGGCATATTTGAGTGTTGAGTTAGTGCAATGTAGTTCTTTTTAGTTTTAATAGAAGATAGATGGAGTATTATGAGTTCATATTTCTCAGCCTTTGCTGTTTATGTTTTTAGCAGTGTCCATTGTAGATTTGTGTACTCAAATACTTGAGTTTTTCATAGTAAACTACTTTGCAGTTAGTGTAAATTCCTAAGGAATCTACCTACCATTGTCATGTTTCCTTCTCAAAACTGATAGAATTCAATTAATTGAACACTTGTAGCCTATTTCTATTTCCCATAGGTTACGAGCCAAAATAAACGAAGGAGTGGTAAAGATATATATCGACACTTGAGACCAAGGGAAATAATACTGGAGGTGTGATTAAGTCTAGATCGATATATTACTACCAATTTGAGTATTTTTCATCAAACCCGTGGCTATCCTGTGAAGGCTAATAGGCACTGTGGAGAAGACAGTTGGTGGCATAGATAGCCCACCTGGTAGTGTGGATATCCTTCAAAGAAAGAGCAAAGCACAGTATTATATTTGCATCGCATTAAGAGACACAACAAAGATTGGAGTGTCGTGTGAATCCTTGAAGACATCAAGAGTTTGAATGTGTCGTTTTCTCCCAACGTAGACATCATTGCTGCTACTAGGAGACAAAGATCATAAATCCTCAGGTCTTTTGCATTGAAGCTGCAGGTATTTGCATTGAATACCATGAACATCTAATTGGGAGAAACTATCAGAAGTCTCGCATTGGAGCCCCCTTTCATTCCAAGTCTTATTAGACCCTTCTTATCTGTAAATCCTAACACAGATACATCGTCAGTAGCCAAGGTGCATCTCTAAATGTAATGAAATATAATTGCATTGTATTTTGAATTCAATTCGATAATAGAGATTATGTTCGTGTACATATATTGACAGACTATCATTGCACATTTGTCTATTTTTGTTCTTGCATCTTGTTTGGGATGTTTCAACCATAGTTGAAAAACTCAAACTCGGCAACTACTTGCCAAGGCCCAAAAAAAGCTTGGCAAAAATTTGGAGAAAACTTAGCAACTTAAATTGCTTAAATTTAATTAGAAATGCATTTTTTTTGCAAAATTCAATGAGGAGATGCATCTAATGAGTCACTAAATGAGTAAACAAAAGAAACAAGTTGAGTCTAGATATATTTAAATGCAAATTGGGTACAATATGGCATCCTCATGTGGAATGTTGATGGCTAGTAGCCTGATGGTCTGAAGCAAAATTAAAATAGCAAATTTTCTTTGTAAAACAATAAGTAACTAGAGCATCAAAATAGTCTACATCTTCCTCTTCTCCTTCCTAGAAGCTCTAGTAAAACTACAAAAGGGGTAGGGGGTCTAGTCCTAGGAGTTTTTTTTGGCTATGCATCCTCACTTGGCACTATCGGCTATGACTCGACCTCCATCCTGGATGTATATGGTGTTACTGTTGGCACTGGCAATGAATCCTTGTCATCCTCAACCTCCACATCCTCCTCAATGTCATCGAGTCTGAATCGACCCCCCTCCTCCATAGTCTTCCTCTCCAAATCATTGATCTCATCCTCTGTAAGCAATGGAGGCTACTCCTGTGATGTCCAATCATTGTAAGGATCTATGTCATCCAAATCAAGTGGACTAGTTGGTGTTTCCTCTACCTTCCTTGTACGCAACCGAAAGTTATATTGCACAAAGAAAAGATCATTGAGGCGTTTCTATGCTAACGTGTTCCTCTTCTTCGTGTGGATGGCCTTGAACAAGCTCCAATTGCACTCACAACTGGATGAACTACAAGGCTAGCATAAGATTCGGAGGGCAATTTCTTGCAGATTTGGGGCATTTCCACCTCAATTTCACCACCAAGCATCTGCAAAATAAAATATTGAAGAGTTAGAAAGCAAGGTGAAAACATATTTTAATTTTTATCTACTTGTAGACACCTAAATCTGATCAACCTAATTCAATCATATTTAGTGCCTTCTGGGACATATCAGCTAAGTAATTAAGCATTACCTAATTGACCTATCTCATCCCCTAGCCCTAATTAATTCAATTAATTGGCTATAGTCCTGATTAATTATTAAAAGCAACCAATAGCTTAATAATTAATTAAAACCCTATTCCCCTATTATTGAATGAATATGTTATTTATGTAATTCAATTCATTAATATTCCCTTTAACCCCTAACCTAACCTATCTCAACCACCTAACTCAGAGTTCAAACTAATCCCAACCTCTTCACCCATGCTAATCCTAATCCTAATCCTAATCCTATCCTAAACTCTCCCTAATGATGTCACATTCCTAATCTTTAGATTAGGAATTCAATCCCTTCCCCAAAGTCAACTTTCTGAAGCTTTATCTTATCCCCTCACCCATGCCTCATTAATGCCTCTTACACTCCTCATTAAGGCTCTTACACCCTCATTAATAGCCTTATCTCCTAAAGTCTCCTTTCATCCCCTTGGCTCACTTCCCTACATGGTCACATTCCTCCCTCTTTTCAACCCAATCATATTGTGACACTTGTCATCATATGATGCACTTGAAGAAGCACAATCCATGTACTCTCTTCTAGGTGCATCTGGACCTCTCCTCAGGATTGCATCCTGACCCTTGATTCCTCACCCATTTTCTATAAAAGAAACCTCATTCCCTCACAATTTCATCCACCTTTCATGCATTGTTATAATGTTGTTTTGAGAGCAAATTAGAAATCCAATTCCAAAGCAGAGTTATAATGTCAGTTTGAAGAACCCCTCTTGAAGCTTGAAGCATATCAAATCTGGAGCACACATCCATAAGCATGGACAAATCAAAAGATCAAAAGGGAGCTTGGATTTTGTTTTAGGGAGGTTTGCACTCCTTATGCTTCTATTGTTTTTAGGCTTTCTTTTCAGTCCAATCATGTATGTAGTTTAGATTATTAGTTGTAGAGTGTTTTAATTCGTTATTATGCTCCTTTACACCTAATTTTCATAGCTCACACTACTTATCATGCACGTGAAAGACTCAAAAATTACAAATATTATACCTAGGGTTTGAGTGGTTCTTCTCTTGGCCAAGACTAAAGAGAATAGCTTGCCCCTTGCATTCTAGTACATGTCCAATTTGGACACAATGAAGTCTCTCACCTCAAGCTCAGGTATCATCCTCTAAATGCATGCAATGAGGCCCTCCATGACCTTTTTATTGGGATCCGACTAGGATGGCGAGAAGTAAAAACGCGGGTTGAGGAAGTACATTGTTGCATGAATGTGTTGGTGGAGCCGATTGTTCCACCTCCTATCAATAATTTCCCATATGGGGTCAAATTTTAGGTTGCCCCCCTTGTAGTAATTTTTGATAGACTCCTTGGATCTATCTGTAGCCTCATAAAGATACCCCATTGGGGTTTGATCCCCATCTAAAAAGAAAACTCTAACCAAGGGCCCAACACCTACAATTGAAAAGTACAAAAAGATTAATCATTATAGTTACAAATTAATAATGAAAGACTTGAATACAAAAAAAAATATCCAAGTTTTCAAGTTACCTTCACAATCACCGTAGCTCTTTGTGCAAACAAGTTGTCAAAGACAATGTATGAAACACTCTTTCCTTCAGGCTTCTTCGAATAACTTGAGTCTAGCCATACTTGACTCACAAACATTTGTTTCAAAATCGTCAAAGAACTAAGAATACTTTGCACCATTAAGAAAACCATTGCAAACCTTGTGACACCCACTCGTACCAACTCCTTCCTATGGGTGTCTTCTCTCATCAAGCGAAGAACCCAAGGGTGACTATAGATCTATTTTGTGATCTTCCTTGCATCCTCTACAACTAGTCTCACCCAATCTAGTTTTCCTATGTCCTCTAAAAGAAGGTCAAGGACATGTGTTGCACAAGGTGTCCAAAAAAGTGTACTATGTTTCTCTTGGAGGATTCTACCAACTGCCACATATGCTTCTACATTATTGGTTATTATTTGCACCACATTTTCAATTCCCACCTCCATGACAAATTGCTCTAACATTAAAGCCAAAGATTCAGCAGTCTTCACCTTGTTGGAGGCATCCACAGATTTCAAGAACACCACATCATTCTTGCAAGAAACCAAAAAACTAATGATGGTGCAGCTTTTGCCATTTGCCCATCCATCGAAAAGAATGGTGCAGCCAAAAAAATTTCATTCTATTATTTGCTCTTCCAGCACTTCTTTTGCCCTCTCAATTGCATTTGTGAGCAACCTACAAGTACGAAGTGAAATTGACATTAAGTAAACAATTTTCATAAAAAAAAAGGTTTAAAAAACATGAACTTAACAAAAAATAGTAATTACTAATTACTATAAATTAAGAAAAAAGAACATAAATTTAGTCTACAATCTAAAACAACAAGACTAAATTACTAACCTCCCACTCAAGTTTGCACAAGAAGGTGCCTCGTAGCCTTTTCCCACCACACTCATTGTAGTAACCAAATTAAGTCGGTATGGATTTTCATTGAAAGGGACATTGTTTAAGTACCAAAAATAAGCACAAGCAAAGTCTACTTGTTGATGCACCTCCCTATTCCACCCAGTTCCCTCCAATGATGGTTGTGCTCCATGTGTGTTTTTGTGTACAAAATAATCAGCTATAGAGTGCCCCTACAACACCGATGGTGGTGCTCTACCGAAAGTAGTAGAAGTGGTGGCTGTGAGGGTGGTGGATTTGCGGATACGTGGGCCACGAAGAGAGCACACTATACCCTCAGGGCCTCAAGTTTTGCTTCTTCTTCAAGGTTGACTGTCACACCTTGAGATTCAGCTATGATTCCTTTCATGGCTAGTTTTTCCCTTTCCCTTTGCAATTTTTTCTCTGCTTGGGCAGCAAGAAAGGCAATAATTTCTATTTTTATTTCATCTATGGACTTCTCGTAGGCCCTCGTATCATGCTTCGTGATGCCTGCAAGGTGGTAATTCAAGTAGTTTTTGCCTCCATAAATTAGTTTTTCACACTTGATGCAAATTACAGAATTAGGTTTCGATCCTTCAAAGTCATACTTTCAAGCCCTATCTCTAGCCCTTTTAGGACGCATGCCTACATATCCAAATGGGCATGCATCTACTGAGGCACTAGCAAACCCTGAAGCTGACCCAATTATAGAAGAATCTCTATTTGCCATTATCAATCAACCTAAACATACAAATTGAAACCACGAGTTAATATTTTAATAAAATATTCAGCAAAAAAAAATAAATTAGTATGATGTCCCCAAATTAGCAGGTTCTGGGAGCCTGATTGTGGTTAGCTCGTCATCGCGACCCTCGCGAGTTGACAGAATGTTTTGGGGGTCTCAGTGGACAGATTGGCCATTTTTAGTAAGTCTGGACTTACTATTTATAGTAAGTTAGTCTGGGCCAGTTACTGTTTTTGGCTATGCAGTGGGTGGCCAAGTTGATCAGTCATTACCAGCAGTGAATGCAGGTTTTATCACTTGAGTGCATATTTGTTAATTAATTGATGCTAATTAATAACTATATGGTATTAATTAATAATAAAGCCATATTATTATAATAATACTCTATTATTATAATAAGTTAGAAGTTGCTATCCTAGAGAGTGGTTAACTGGTATTTCTTTTTGGAAACTATGGCTACCGAAGGGTTATAAATATGGATTCATTCTTAGAGTTGATCACAAATAGTTTATATTAAACTTGTCTTGGGAATTGTTCGTGATTATCTGATCTGTGCCCTTGCTGAAGTATAAGGGTCAAAATAGCTTTTGGAAGATTGATTCTTCTAAAACTAATTCATAATTGGTTACTGTTGTATAACCAATTGCATCTCCTCGTGCGGTGGATTCGTATCTTGGAAGGAGCTACACATTCTGGAAACTGAATTCTGCATTGAACTGTGACCTGCTTAAGAGGTCGTTTTGTGACAGCAGCAAGGAGCTTAACAGCTAGACGTCTCTACCCTAGCTGCATAGGGTGTTGGTGGATTCCATCCAGCATTTCAGAATTCACTTTGGGGTTAGGGTGATAACTGAGCTGAAGCTTGAAACAGCAACCCGCAAACACAATGAAATCGCGTGGGAGTTCTGTGCTGCGTGGCGCTACTTATCAGTCGCGGGTGAGGAACTAAGGAGTGCGGCTACGGCTAACATTTGAGTGGGTGACTTATAGTGGCGTTAGCCATTGCTGGAGCTGTCGCGTGGGACATTGTCATTGCTGGAGTTGTCACATGGGAATTAAGGAAACACGTGGACCAGTCCTTCAATTCGCGGGTTGAGGTAGAGTGTTGTTCAATGCTCTACGATGATTCCATATAAATGATAAACATCAAATGGTATATTAAGTTTGTTAATCATAAAACCTTTCAATTTGGTATTAGAAATTGAATTACATTTCCAGAATTCTGAAAATACCAAAAGGTTGTTGTTCATTTGTAATGCTTTATATATGGAGAAGTTTTTGTTATAAAAACAAAAGAGTTTATATATACACTTTTCGAATCCCTTTGCAAATTAGTTGGAAAGATATCATAATATCAGATAAACCTAGAGCTTTGCAGTTAAATTGCCTAAAGAGCCAGTCAGGCTCATTACAGTGGTATCAGAGTAGTTTCCTGCCAGCCTGCAAGGAAATCGGGTTCATTTTTATTATTATTATTTGGGAATTCAATTATGGCAAATGACAGGACATTTATTCCCGGTAGGCATTACTATCGGAGAGGGTAGTCACCCCCACCAAATGAAGATGCAGATATTCAGTTTGGCACAGTACTTGGTGGTGATAATAATGCACGTGGCTCAATAGGTCCTGCAAGACCCACAGCTGCTAATGAAGCAGATTTAGACAGAGAAGCTAGGGAGACCTTCAGGAGCCTAGCAACAGGTCAGTATCATGTAGCTGATGTATTACATGAGCTTTCTAACATGTTGAGATGGATCGTTCTTCCGAGGGATCAGAGTAGGGAGAGATCACGTGATGCCTCTGTCGCATCACATAGATCGCGGGTTGATGACAGGCACAGGGATTATGAGCCTAGAACCCCGAGATATGATAGAGCAGATAGGACAGGTGACAGGGCAGACCAATTCAGACTCCAGGGGCCCAGATTTATGAGACCAGAGGCTGATGCAGCTAGCACTGATGCTGAAAATATCCCTTTTGTTGATGATATAGTCACACACTATGCTGAATGGGATGCCCTTCCTCCAGCCTTGAAGCAAAATTTGAATTTTGATAGATATTTGACACAAAAACGGGAGCACTCAAGGGGAAGACCAGCACAGGATAGACAGAGGATGGGGCACAATGATTTGAGATAGGTGGCTAGCAAGATGATGCTAGCACATTTTGATGGCAGCGGTAGGGTCACTGCTAGAGCTTGGATCCACAAGCTCGACACCTACCTCGCATTGCGTCCGATGACTGAGGACGCCATTAGATTTGCAGCTTTGCATTTAGATGGGACTGCACATGACTGGTGGTACCAAGGATTGAGATCGCTACATCTTGACCAGATTACTGTCTATCGGGAGTTTGTCGACAGGCTGATTAAGCTCTTTGACAAAAAGGACCCAGAGGTTTGTTTCAGAGAGTTTGCTCAGTTACGGCAGACAACCAATTTAGAGGGTTACATCAACGAGTTTCAGCGCATAACAGTGATGGTATATGATATCTTAGAGCGGAGGAGAGTGATGCTATTCTTAGAGGGATTAGTTGAACCATTACGTGGATGGGTTAAATCCCTAGATCCTCCATCCTTACATGAGGCCATGAAGAAGGCTAGAGACTTGGACTCTTCTACGCCAAAGATATAGTATGCTGCGAGACCTCCCGGACCTTCTTATGATAGGACAGCCCCAAGAAGGGAGGAAAAATCAGATTCTAAGCATCCAATGGCAGCACCCTTAGATAAGGAAACACTTAATGATTTAAGGAGGAAGAAACTTTGTTTTTATTTTCGGGGTCCGTAGGATGTTACACATAACTGTCCTATGAAACCCCAGGGTAAGAATAGGATGATGGAGTGGTTCTACGATGACGAGGACATTCCTGAGTATACAGGTGAGATGGATGATCATGATCAAGGCATTCAAGGAGCTGATGGTTACACGGAAGATGAGGTTGATGCATCAAACCTCAAGGTGGCATACCTCTCTAGTATGAAAAAAGAGGGTGATTTTAGATTACATGGTCTTCTGGCTAGATAGAGGGTGACTGCGCTTTTTGATACTAGAGCCACACAATTTTATTGACTCCCGTTTGGTGACCTGCAAAGGAATCCAGACAGAGGATTTTGAGGGGTTTAGAGTGCAGGTAGCGGATGGTTACACTCTTAAGTGTAACAAGATGGTGACTGATTTACCAGTTAAGCTGGGTACTTATGCTTTTAATGCAGATTTTTATGTGGTAGATATGGGTAGTACGGATTTGATCTTGGGGATGGCATGGCTACACGTTATTAAGGACATCTACATTAGTACTGAGAGGATGGAGATAAGATTTATCTCAGACGGAAAACCACAGATACTTAAGACCATTAGAGATGAGGGGCTTAAGCAGATTTCACTCAGGCGGATGTAGCATTTAGTCCGGCATGAGGACGAGATAGATTGGGCAATTGAGTGTAGACTGATGCCTTCGTTGGACAGCACAGATAAATTCACATATCATCCTGATATTCAGCAGTTGAGAACTAAACACGATAAGGTGTTTAGAGACTTACCCTCAGGTCGACCCCCAGACAGGGGAATCGAGAACATCATAGAGTTGGAGGGCACTAAGCCCGTTATGATCACTCCTTACAGGCATCCTAAACGGCTGAAAGATGAAATTGAAAAAACCATACAGTTACTTGAGATGGGGCACATTCGGCCGAGTAAATCCCCCTTTGCTTCTTCAGTGGTGTTGGTGAAGAAAGATGGCACTTTGCGCATGTGTATTGATTACTGGATACTGAACAGGAAGACTATTAAGAACCGGTACCCCATCCCTCAGATTGATGAGTTAATCGATGAGCTGCACGGGGCACAATATTTTTCGAAGATAGATTTGAGGTTTGGATACCATCAGATCCGAGTCAGGGAGAAGGACATCGAGAAGATAGCTTTCAGATGCCATTGTGGGCACTTTGAGTTCCTTGTCATGCTTTTCGGTTTGACAAATGCCCCGGCCACCTTCCAATCCACGATGAACAGGGTGTTCCACAGCCAGCTGAGAAGATTTGTACTGGTTTTTTTTATGACATCCTAGTCTACAGCAAGACTTGGGATGACCATGTTGCACACCTTGATACAGTATTGAGTATTTTGGAGAGGGATTCCTTGTACGCCAAGGAATCTAAGTGTGCCCTGGGAATGATGGAACTGTTGTATTTGGGTCATATTATTGGTGTAGATGGTGTGCGTATGGATCTAGATAAGATCCGTGCTATTTTAGATTGGCCCACGCCCGAGACCCTGACACAGTTGAGAGGGTTCATCAGATTATGTGCTTTCTACCGCAGATTCGTGGCGGGTTTTTCGAGGCATCTTGCCCCCCTTACAGATTTGACACGTAAGGGTGCCTTTCAGTGGACCGATCAGGCACAGGAGTGTTTTGAGAGGTTCAAGACTATTATGACTACTTGCCCAGTCTTGGCGTTACCGAACTTTTCGAGGCCTTTTGATTTACATTGTGATGCCTCAGGAGAAGGCATAGGAGCAGTACTATCCCAGGATCGCCATCCCATTGCTTTCGAGAGTCTGAAGCTACGTGGTCCTGAGAGAACATTCAATGTGTATGATAAGGAGATGTTGGCCATTATGCATGCCTTGGCCAAATTCAGACAGTATTTTGTGGGGAATAAATTCTGCATCAAGACTGATCACAATAGTCTGAAACATTTCCTTGGGCAGTGAGACCTCAATGAAAGGCAGCAAAAATGGGTGAGTAAATTGCAGTCGTATGATTTTGATATCACCTATATCAAAGGAACTTAGAATGTTGTTGCTGACGCTCTTTCACGGAGACCTCACATTTGTTCGCTCACCAAGATTTCTGAGGATTGGAGGCATTTGATCCTAGCTGAGTATGCCAGGGATACATGGGCTGCGGGTTTTATAGATGGCAGTATTCAGGATGACAGATTTTCCCTTGTGGATGAGTTGATCATTTATAAGGGTAGGATTTTTCTTGTGGCTGGATCGGGTGTACGAGAGGTTATATTCCGTGCTTTCCATGACACACCTATGGCTGGTCACCCAGGGTTCTTTAAAACCTACAGGCAGATTAGAGAGAGGTTTACCTGGAAGGGTCTAAAGAGAGATGTGCAGAGATATGTCCGCGAGTGCTCTGTTTGTAAGCAGAATAAACAAGAGCACACTTACCCTGCCGGTTTGCTACAGCCACTTCCCATTCCTGAGCAGAAGTGGGAGAGTATTTCTATGGACTTCATTGTGGGGCTACCTAAAGCTCAAGGGCGGGATTGCATTTTCGTGTTAGTGGATAGGCTCACTAAGTACTCACATTTTTTCCCTATCACCACTACTTACTCTGCAGTACAGTTGGCAGATTTATTCTTCCGGGAAGTGTTTAGGATGCATGGTCTACCCCAGAACATTGTGAGCGACCAAGATAGTCGCTTTATGAGCCACTTCTGGCAGGAGGTTTTCAGGTTATGTGGAATAGAGTTGACAGCGAGTACCAGTTACCATCCACAGACTGATGGCCAGACCGAGATTGTCAACAAGTGGGTTGAATGCTATCTTCGGAACTATGTTTCATCGCAGCAGAGGGCTTGGGTAAAGGGGATACATATATGCGAGTATTGTTATAACTCCACTTTCCATGTGACAATCCAGATGTCCCCTTTTCGAGCTTTGTATGGTCATGATCCCTCGACTTTTATGGATTTACTATGCAGTGATAGCAGGGTGCCAAGTGCAGGTGATTTATTGCACGACAGCCAGGATATTATGAGGGCATTAAGAGATAATATTCAGAGAGCACAGAATCAGCAGAAACAGTATGCCGATCAAAAGAGGACAGCATGCTCTTTTGAGATTGGGGATATGGTTTATTTGATGCTGCAACCTTATAGGCAATCTTCCATCCGGAAGAGTGGAGCTGAACAGCTCAAGCCACGGTATTATGCACCCTTTCGTGTGGTGAGACGTGTTGGGGAGGTGGCATATGAGCTGGATTTACCTGAGCACAGTGGAGTGCATAATGTGTTCCATGTGTCGCGCCTCAAGGAAGCTCTGGGTCGAACTGTGACCCCTTCTGTTGTACTACCTCCCCTGGATGACGAGGGGAAACTTGAGTTGATACTTGAGGCCATTTTGGATGTGCGTGAGAGACAATTGCGCCGAACGACTATCAGGGAGTATTTGGTTAAGTGGCAAGGGTTACCTGAAGAAGATGCTACTTGGGAACCCGAGGACATTATGCAGCACCCTAGATTGCTATTGCTTGAAGACAAGCAATTTCAGGGAGGGAGGATTGTGATGTCCCCAAATTAGCAGGTTCTGGGAGCCTGATTGTGGTCAGCTCATCATTGCGACCCTCGTGAGTTGACAGTATGTTTTGGGGGTCTCAGTGGACCGCTTGGCCATTTTTAGTAAGTCTAGACTTACTATTTACAGTAAGTCAGTCTAGGCCAGTTACTGCTTTTGGCAATGCAGTGGGTGGCCAGGTTGATCAGTCATTACCAGCAGTGAATGCAGGTTTTATCACTTGAGTGCATATTTGTTAATTAATTGATGCTAATTAATAACTATATGTTTTTAATTAATAATAAAGCCATATTATTATAATAATACTCTATTATTATAATAATACTCTATTATTATAATAAGTTATAAGTTGCTATCCCAGAGAGTGGTTAACTGATATTTCTTTTTGGAAACTATGGCTACCGAGGGGTTATAAATATGGATTCATTCTTAGAGCTGATCATCGAATATTTTATATTAAACCTGTCTTGGGAATTGTTCTTGATTATCTTATCTGTGCCCTTGCTGAAGTATAAGGGACAAATTAGCTTTTGGAAGACTGATTCTTCTGAAACTAATCCATAATTGGTTGTTGTTGTATAACCAATTGCATCTCCTCATGCAGTGGATTCATATCTTGGAAGGAGCTACACATTCTGGAAACTGAATTCTGCATTGAACTGTGACCTACTTAAGAGGTCATTTTTTGATAGCAACAAGGTGCTTAACAGTTGGACGTCTCTACCCTAGCTACGTAGGGTGTTGGTGAATTCCATCTAGCATTTCGGAATTCACTTTGGGGTTTGGGTGATAACTAGGCCGAAACTTGAAACAGCAACCCACAAACACAGTGAAATCACGTGGGAGTTTTGTGTTGCGTGGCGCTACTTATCAGTCGCGGGTGAGAAACTAAGGAGTGCGCCTGCGGCTAGCATTCGAGTGGGTGACTTACAGTGGCGTTAGCCATTGCTGGAGCTATCACGTGGGACATTGCCATTGCTGGAGCTGTCGCGTGGGAATTAAGGAAACACGTGGACCAATCCTTCAATTCGCGGGTTGAGGTAGAGTGTTGTTCAATGCTCTACGCTGATTCCATATTAATGATAAACATCAAATGGTATATTAAGTTTGTTAATCATACAACCTTTCAATTTGGTATTAGAAATTGCATTACATTTCCAGAATTCTGAAAATACCAAAAGACTGTTGTTTATTTGTAACGCTTTATATATGGAGAAGTTTTTGTTATAAAAACAAAAGAGTTTATATATACACTTTTTGAATCCCTTTGCAAATTAGTTGGAAGGATATCATAATATCAGATAAACCTAGAGCTTTTGCAGTTAAATTGCCTAAAGAACCAGTCAAGCTCATTACAATTACTTTAAATAGTTTTAGACATAGTTGAAACTTGAATAAAAACAAGAAAAAGTGAGGGTTTAAAATTTTTAGGAAAAGTTCAAATTCTTGAGAAAACAGTGAAAAAATCAGAAAAAAATTGTCAAAAAATGGTGTTAAATATTGTCCATTGCACTCTAAAAAAATTTTGAGTACTTAAGAAATGCCATTATTGAGTTTCTACCAACCTAGATGCAAAAAAAAGGAGATAATATGATTTAAAAAAAGAAAGAAAAACAAATCTGAGAACCTTCCTAAGAATCCTATTTTGCTTCAAAATCCGCTTCAAATCGACTTAAATCCTTGCAATAGGTTGGAAGGGTTTTTTGTAGCTTGAGCAGCAAACGAGTCAAAAAAACCAAATGAACTTTATGTTTTACATCTGAATCCTTTTATGCTCACGCGGCCAAGTAATATGCATGGACTCGGCTAGTTTTTAGCAACTTATTTGCGAGTTTTTTAAAACTTGTCAGTGAGTTAAAGTAGTAAAAACTCGCCAGTCATAACTACTCGCAATTTTTTAATTACTTGCAAAGTAGTCTGCGAGTTTTGCAACTATGGTTTGAAATTTCAACCATCATGATCAACCCCATGTTTGCAAAACACTTTGGCTTGGGAAGAAAGCGAAGATGCTTTGTTGTTTTGTTGACCTCAAGAAATGTAATATGCTGCCCTATTTGTGTCTTTTTTTTAAAGCTTGAAGGAAGAAGATAGAATATAACTGAAGGGCAGATTTATATTGCAAATAAATAACAACAATAATATGCTGAAAACCTTTAAACTTAATCACCCAAAATCTGATACAATTCTGAAAATCAAATAATAGTTTGCAAACTGTGAAAACCCAGATGATTAAATCAGATTATAAGCACAAGTTCAACATACCCATTTGCTGGCAATGAAAATAAATGTGTGCAACAATTACAATCAGCAAATACAAAGGGTTTCAAACCCTAGCTCACATCAATACATCACCAAAAATGCCACAGCTGGAACTGTTGTGTAGCAACAACAATAAATATAGGCACAACTATGAACACACTTGCCAAACTCCCCAAACTTCTCACAACTGCTGCTATAAATCAAATCTGCAATACTCACTGCGGAAGATTCAGGTAATTACTCTCAATCATGTTAATATTATCGCCTTTACTGTCAAGATCAACGCTTATTTATGGAATAAATAAGAGGACGAAATTAAGGAAATAATAATAGAATATATTTTGGTAATATATTTATTATTATTAATTACCCTTTGCAAAATGAATTAATTAATTAATATATATAAAGAGATAAAGTGCGACTTTGTAATAATAAATAATAAGAATTTATTATTTATTTATTATAAAATAATAAGCCTCTTGGGTGGCCCAAGTCGACTGACTCCTAGGAGAAGAGTTAAGCACTCCAAATCTCATATATATACGGTTTCGATCCAAGAGGAGAGATCACCAAAAACATAACGTGTTTTCCTCTCCTTCAAGAATCGAAATCATCCATTGTGCAACTTGGAGCAGCGAATGCCATCATGTATTATAGGATCGAATTCATCCTCTTGCTGGAGCGAAATCCTGTCGTTAATGAGTGATCTTTAGTCAGCTATAGAGGAGCGAATATTGTTGTGTGAAGTCAGCGAGTTCATCAATGAGCAAACCATTGGATCAGCGAATTCATGGTGCAAACTGGAAAAGTGATTTACATCAGATCGAAAGTATATATAATTGGTGCAATTATTCCAGCATATAGATGTGGAAGAACTCAAGTAAAAATTCAGGACTGCATATCAAGTGCAGATTGGTTGCAGTTATAATTGCAGATTGTAAGACACACAGTGCTGGTTGCTGTCACCTTGGATCTAAGTTGAAAGAAGCCCTAGGTGGGCTAATTGGCACATACATTGGAAAGGTTGAAGGCATAGTCAAAGTCTGATTTCCGGGTACTATCTT
>MU224715.1:230734-266422 GCA_018584345.1 Thuja plicata
TATAGTGGAACTATATTGCATCTTGTTCTATGTGTGATCTCATTTACTTTACTTGATTACATGTATGAACAAATTTGGTTACTCTTATGCTTATGTGGATTCATAAGATAAGATTTATATGGTTACCTGGGACCCCTATACTTATTACTCTTATGCTTATGGCTAAGATTTTTCTTCGATATTGGATGGATATCATGGACTTGATATTCTCCTTATGAGTCTAGGAGACTCGTGGATCAGGGATCCACATTTGAGTAGTGGTGATATCATGGACTTGATGACAGGAGACCATTACTCCGAGTACTTGGGGAATATCATGGACTTGATATTCGTTAGACCAATGCTCAATGATATCATGGACTTGATATCTCTTGGATCAGGGATCCACACTTGAGTATATGGTGGACATCACGGACTTGATGTCTGGAGACCATTGCTCTGAGCATTTGGTGAATATCGTGCATTTGATATTCATTAAACCATTGCTCTTGATATCATGGACTTGATATCTCTTGAGTCAAGGTGACTCGTGGATTTAGTTATCCACAAATTGGTTGGTACACATCATGGACTTGATGTTACCTTGAATATCATGGCCTTGATATTCTCTCGGATTGAGTCAAGGTGACTTGTGGATCTAAGAAATCCACAAAATGGTTGGATCAACATCATGGACTTGATGTTACATTGAATATCTTAGATGTTCTTGGATTTGAAGAAATCCACACTTTGGAATTTGATGCTTGATGTTATCTTAGGTATGTGGATCAGATCAATCCACACTTAGTTGATAACATCATACGAAAGTCTCTCATGTAGATATGAAGTCTACACGTTGTAATGACGACGCGAATCATCATACTGGTAGATAGGAAACTACCTTCATAGATATATCATCTACGATGCTACTGAATAACATATTCAGTATAGTTATGTTTTGTTACCTCTATCACAAGGTGATAGATTGAAAAGGGTTCGTCCTACTAGATGGGAGATCTATAAGTTGATATTTTTCTCAAGTCCAAGAGGGAGTGCTAATATTATGGCCTTTACAGTCAAGATCAATGTTTATTTATGGAATAAATAAGAGGATGAAATTAAGGAAATAATAATAGAATATATTTTAGTAATATATTTATTATTATTAATTACCCTTTGTCAAAATGAATTAATTAATTTATATATATAAAGAGATAAAGTGCAATTTTATAATAATAAATAATAAGGATTTATTATTTATTTTTATTATAAAATAATAAGCCTCTTGGGTGGCCCAAGTCGGCTGACTCCTAGGAGAAGAGTTAAGCACTCCAAATCTCATATATATGCGTTTTCGATCCAAGAAAAGATCACCAAAAACATAACGTGTTTTCCTCTCCTTCAAGAATCGAAATCATCCATTGTGCAACTTGGAACAGCGAATTCCATCATGAATTATCGGATTGAATTCATCCTCTTGCTGGAGCGAAATCCTGTCGTTAATGAGCGAACTTTAGTCAGTTGTAGAGGAGCAAATATTGTTGTGTGAAGTCAGCGAGTTCATCACTGAGCAAACAATTGGATCAGCGAATTCATGGTGCAAACTGGAAATGTGATTTACATCAGATCTAAAGTATATATAATTGGTGCGATTATTCCAGCATATAGATGTGGAAGAACTCAAGTAAAAATTCAGGACTGCATATCAAGTGCAAATTGGTTGCAGTTAGAATTGCAAATCGTACGACACACATAGTGCTGGTTGTTGTCACCTTGGATCTAAGTTGAAAGAAGCCCTAGGTGGGCTAATTGGCACATACATTGGAAAGGTTGAAGGCATAGTCAAAGTCTGATTTCCGGGTACTATCTTTCCTCCCTTGTGATTTCTTATATCATATCATTTGCTTAGTTTTGTTAGATTTCTATAGATTGATATATTTCTTGCTAGAATCTGAAATATATTAACAAATAAACTCCAATGTGAATCCTGTAGTGAAGCCACTCCCAATCCTCCAGATTGTATCTCTAACAACATGGAGAATGTCACCTGTATGGGTTTTCGTCCTCACAAACCAACAAGACGCATAATCTCCTTCAAGAACCAAAGCATAAGCAATAACAATATACAACCAAACATGCTCAAAAAGAGCTCTTCAATCTATTTTATAACGTTCTCAAGAGAATTCCTTCATTCACCTTGCCAATGTGGGATAAACAAAATCACTTTTTGCCTTTCCCTATTTTTTGGGGATTTTGATTTTCCCCTATTTTCTCACAATTGTTTTTCCCTTATTTTATCGTGATTCCTATTTTTCCGTGATGCTTTTTCATTTAATCTTAAGTCCCCAAACATTTTATATCACCAATGAGTAATTATATAAAGGGACTTCAAATATTTTCCAATTATTTATAGTCTCACATTAATAAAGTTAAATATTTATATTTAACTTTAGAAATTAACTTTATTAATGCATAAATGAATCATATCAATGATAATGTAATTATTCTATCCATATTAGACATTTACCATCGATATGCCAACGTCACTGAAGGTTCTGACCATGCCCAAAACTGCATCTAAACTCCTCAAAATGATCTGCAACTGAAACTAGCTAGGCCAAATGGCCTCAAAGCCCCTTAAATGTTATAGTTAGCCTGTGGGACAATGGGGAAATAGGCTAACGACCATATCATGCAATAAGTGCTAGAAAGGGGACATTACAAGAAAGCTTTTGACACAGTCCTCAGGAATAAGCTATTGTGTAGAGTTGAAGAACTTAGAATTCCTTTGCATTTAAGAGCAGACGTTCATAGAATTTATGATGAGGTTAAAATAAGAATCAGAACTTAAACAAGCATCTCAAAAAGTTATAGGAGTGACATTGGAGTCAAACAAGGGTACTCATATCTCCTACTCTCTTCAATTTATATATTGACATGCTTGAGGAATGCCTGAATTGGCAAGGGGGAGTTGGTGTTCGTTTGGGAGAGTTTGTGATTAAGCTTCTTTTATATGTGGACGATCTTATTTAATTGCTAAATCAGCTCACAAATTGCAAGAACATTTATATGCCCTTGAGATTTTCTTCACAGCAATGGGGATGCAAGTTAAATACCAGCAAGACCAAATCATGATTTTCTCCAATATAAGAAAAGAGGCCCAAAATAGTTTCTCCTTCAAAGGCAACAATCTTGAAATAGTAGCTGAATATAAAAACCATGGGATTGACTTCAATAGAAATCTTAGTTGGGAGCGCTGTGGAAAAATGAGAACTTTGAGAGGTTGGAAAGCTTTATATGCTCTCCAAAATAGAAGCAAGGAGGCAAAGTTACAAGACTAGAAAACCATTCAGATTCTTTTTGGGCTTTTAGTGCTTCTTGTGCTTCTCTATGGACGTGAATTGTGGGCTAGCAATACTTCAGACTCTAAGCGGAAACAAATGGAGAGAGTTCAAAAGCGCTTAACTATAAGCAAGTTCAAAATAAAGGTTCAATTCCATATGAGATTATGCTAAGTGAAATGGGGGTTGCACCTACTGAAGCAATCACAATGGTGAGTCTCATAAGTTATTTAAAAAGAATCGAACAGATGGAAGTTAGTAGGCAGCCTAAGGTTGTTTTCAATGACATCATGAGTAAACACAAAAGGTCATGGGTGAAACAAAATAGCAAATGGATCAGAAAATGGAATAATTATTTGAATGTTTGTCCTACAAATAACAAAGACATTAAAGATTTTGTTTTACATAAGTTTTGCAAACAAATGTGAGGTGAACTGTTACAAAGAGAAAAGTAGTATTATCTTGAAGAATTCAACCCCACATGTGACCATCAACAAAAAATGTATATAGCAGCTAATATTTCATGAAGATCCAAAATTCTTATTGCTCAATTAAGGACCAACTCTCATCAACTCTGACATGAAAAGAGGATGTGGAAAAAACCTAAAGAAGCATGGGAAGAAAGGGTATACATATTTTGCAATACTGGGGTATAGGAATTATATATATATATATATATATATATATATATATATTGCTGTAAAGGACATAATAGATCAGTATGCCAATTTAATGACAATTATGTCTTGGCACAGTTTATTAGCGAGGCGACCATTGAGATGATAAGGATGCTTATTATCTCCATGAATAAGATACGGACCAAAATGTAGAAGATCAATACGACAAGGCCATATAACTACTCGATAATCAGGAGGATGAAGTTTAATAAAGGGTCCAATTATATTTTTTGATGCCACTTAACGACTTGATAACTAGGTTGATGAATTTAGTTTGATAAGGTGCCCAATTATATGTTTGATGCCATGATTGTTTTATGCTGATATTTCTTCAACTTATTTTTGGTTTGTTATTTTATTATCAAAAGATTATTGAAAATATGGGCAGAGACAACTGCAAGAATAATTAAACACAAATATTACGTTCTTCACCATTTTCATTCAATACATTCAAATATTTATAGGATTCTCTATTCCTATTATTTAGGAAACAATATTCCTAAATAAACTGAGTAACAACTCCACTACTTTAATAACATACTAAAAACAACTTTGTGACTAATAATAATATTAAGTTGTTTCATAACTTAATATTATGACCCTTATACATAACACTAATTTATATACTTGTATAACTCTACCTATGTGGTGCAGGAGCACCTAGTGCATTCATGCCTCCATAAGGCCATTTTGGCATATTTGCTGTCATTATACTTTGGTCATGTAATAAGGTTTTTTAGACCATTTTTAATTTCGTTGTGAGAAGGGGGAGTCTTAGGAAGTCATTTTTAAAGTCATATGGCAAATATTGTAAAAGTTGTCATAGTTGTCAAAATGTTGTCATGCAATTTTTGCAACCTTGTAGCAACTTTTTGAAAATCTGGTTGTAAGTTGGTTTTTAGCAATTGGAAGTGGAAAACCACTTGGATGGGCATAAATAAGCTTGTTGCACGCCATCCAAGGGTTGGATTTTGAATTTTGGAAGATTTGGCTTAATAAAAGTGGAGTTTTTATGCATTTTCTTTGGAAATCAGTCAGTCTGTAATTTGAATGGTACGACCTTGTAGGGAATGGTACGGGTCTGCAACTTATATTGATAGACAGATAATTTTATTTCACATGTTTTTCATTATTGTCAGTCGTAAAGAAAAGATCGTTTGATTGGTGTAATAAGCCAATCTTCCTAACAGCCCTGTTCAGAAACTAGAGTTTCCAGTTTTGTTTAAAAATTCATAACTTCATTTTCCACCATTGGATCTCAATGAAAATTGCTGGAAACCTTTCATGTCATCTTCAAGCCCTCCAAATGGGAGTTCCTAAAGATTTGATTTGTAAAAGTTATCCTTGTCAAAAGGTCTGAAATCGTTGATATCACAGTCACAAGAAGTTGTGGAAGTGAAGATTCATGTGGAAGCTTGATTGGGAAGAGAACCCCGGGTTGGTAACAATTGATTTGGACTCCAATGAATGTGTTCCAAGTGTTAGAAAAAAAAATTAAACCCTTTGATGAATTTGGTGCCAAGCCCTAGTGCCAGACCTAGGCAAAACTGTCAAATTAGACCTACTTTCAGATTACCAGTCAATTATTGAGCCATTTGGTCCAAAACAACCCTACCTAAGTTTAGGAGCTGTTAAATAAGGCCAAAATGGGGACTCCAAACTGCTTTTAGATTTTGGTTATGAAATCTGCATAAAAAGTTATAGCCAGAAAAGCCTCTGTGAAGGGCTACAAGAGAGTAGGGCAGGTTGTGAAGAAAAAACTTATGGTTGAAGTGTTTAAGTTGCTTGTAGGGTTTTGTGGGGTTCCATTTGTCATGATTATCTTGTGTAAGGCCTGCCAAGTATCAGATAAGATGTTATGTTGTTGATTTCCCAATTAGGTTCTTGCTAAGTATGCTCCAAGAGAACCAATAAGCATGATTGTGTAAACTATGCTTTGAGTTTTTGAAAAACATTGTATTTTGCCTCCTTACCTCTGCATCACTATGTGAACACTAATTCCCAACAAAGATGGCCAGTTACTAATAATAAAAAGAGAACAAATTAGAGATGCATGCTCTCCTCACCTAAAGTGGAAGGGAAGTAACACATTGCTTAGGACTTAACTTTGTATCATCAATCTTCTTATGAAATATATTATACATAGGTATTTGCAAAATATCATATTCTCAAACTTTCACAGCAAAGTCATGTAGCAACAATAGATACAAAAAGGGGAAACCGGAAAAGAAATATGTAAATCCATGTTGAGCGTATCCATGATTATCGTCAATAAAAGCATTCAAGAAGATTTTTTGTTGATTCTTTGATTGCTAAAACTAATGTGAAAATTAATCATAAAGATCATTTTAGAAGAATTGTATGAAAATTTATAAATTTCAAAGATGACATGACAAACCAATGGATCTGTAGCAAGTCTATGTAATCTGTGCCAAGACGACTCAAACTCTTCTCTACGCTTTCTTTGATATTAGCAGCATCAACCCGTAGTGTTGTTGCATTCTCACGGACGTAGGTTGATTTATTTGAATAGCCACTCACCTTTGTTGCCAAAATTACCTAAGGCCAACTCATAATATATGAACCAATGTTAGTTTTTTTACATTTTTATAAGCATCATAACATTATTCTTAAGTTATTGAATACCCAAAGAAAAGAAATCCCTCTTAAGCCTATGCTTTGATATGTGAAGTTCTTTCCTTGGCCTACACAAAGAAACACAACAATGCAAACCACCCAAGAAGAAACTTTAACAGGCCTACCAAACAGTGAAATTGAGATCATTAAATTAAAAGATTTAATGCAATCACAAGTCAAAACTTATTAGTTATTACCCAAGTTTGTTGTTTTCATGTTAATATAAAACATAAGATTACTTTCATGTTTATAAATCCTTGACCAAAGGAAAAACATATCTTAAGCGTACAATTATATTTATAGTATTTTGTTGGCCTACATAAAGAAACATAAATAATAATGTGAATAATCCAAGAACATTTAACATATAACTATAACATGCCTATGAACCAAAAAATTGAGATCACTAAATATAGCATTTGAACTAATAATGTACTTAAAAGTTAAAACAACCTGCAAAAGAAAACTACTAATTGTTGAGAGAAAAGCCATAGCTGAGTTAAGATGAAGTAATAGAAGTCAAATCTTCTGAAACCAATTAAAATAGTTTGTGCATATGAACCAGCAAAATCAGAATACAAAATTTAAATTAATTATTCACAGCCAAATAACAAGCAAAAAAAAATGAGCTAAGATGAAGAAATAAGTGTAAAATTAATCTAGCCACTTTGTGCCTACAAACCAACAAAACTGATCACCAAAATATGAGTTTCAATTCTAATCATGTATTGCAAAACTGTTGGCATTTTAATTTGCATCATTAATTGTGACATAAAATAGAAAAAATGTGCAATAGGATTGAAGTTCCCTATGAAATATCTTTACAATGTTTCCTAGAGTGATTCACAATCACATTATATAAAATTAAATGTTTTTGTTTTTTGTATTCACCTCCAGCAACAGGTTGACATGCACTTTAACACTAGACAATATTTTTATGTTTTTCGGCAAAGAAAACTCAGCAAATGCATGCTCCTGTTCAACTAAAAGAAAAGACTAAACAATATAATTTAACATAAAGTTTGAAGAATTTTGTAAACGAAGACACAGATGTCCTGATAAACTATATAAGAGATTGATTCAAGCCCCAATCCTCAACTTTGAACAAACTTGCAATGCAAAGCCTATAAAGTTAATAAAAGTAATTCAACCTCTCTCAACACACATAACATAACAAAACATTTCAATAAAAGTAATTTAACCTCTCTCAACACACATAACAAACATTTCAATAATAGTTTAAAAGAAAGATGGTTATAAATTCTATTGAATTAGTAAAACAATCTGGATTAACAATAACACTTGACAAAAATTTCAACAGCACGTAGGTGAGAAAATAGAATTACAACCAAAAGTGAGAGAATCGCCATTAGAAATCTGCATGCAAATAGCACTTATACATAATAGTTACAAAGCTATTGCATGAACATAACTAAAACGTTTATTGTTACTTCAACTCTAACTACGAACTTGATTGCATGTAATGCAATTGTTAATACATGACCCCATTCATTAAAAGTATATATTAAACTCTGGTTACAAATCAACATAGGTACATTGCAAAAAATAACATCTATTTGAGATGCTAGGGAAATAAAATAAACTTTGTAAGAAACAAACCAAAAAAATTCACTACATACTGTATTCACCCTAAAATGGTCGCCTAGACTATGGGCCCCATTTATCATTTTATGAATTTATCAAATTCCCGAATCAATGCTTTGCAACATTTTCAATTTAAATCAATTTTCTTGATCAAATCATAATTAATTCAATTATTTCAATATTTCCTAAGGTTTGATCATTTTTATTTAATTAAAATATTTAATCTCCCTTTTAATTAAATAAAATTCTTCTAATTTATTTAATTAAAAGAAAACCCTCTTTTAATTAAATAAATAAAAATCCCCACTTAATTATTTGATGAAAAAGGAAATAAATTAAATAAAAGTAAATAAAGTCCTTTTTTCTTCACATCTTCCTAAGTGGTGGGCTTTTTGCCTCTTAATCATAGCCTTTGATTTTTTTGCCTCTTAATCTCTACAGTCCATTGCTCTTTAAAAAGAAACCTCTCCTCATTTGATGAATCAAAGATTTTATGCTATTGTTATGCTGCAGGTTTGGAGAGCAATTTTGGAGGAGAATTTGAGCACTCAAGCTTGGATATTGCAACTTCTCTCTTCTTGTCTTCTTCTTCTTGCATCCATGGCTATTCATGTAGATTAGATTCATATTAGATTAAATTCATATTTTTTTCCATAGATTAAGCTTGCATATTTTCTTTTATAGATTAATCATGCATTGTTATCATATAGATTAATTTCCTTTTATGCATTGTTATCATATAAAATAGTTGTCATTTTCATGCATTGAATCTCTCATTTCATGGTGTACTTGCAAGGGCACAACTAGGTCAATCTAAGGGCCTTCATCACACACCTTTGCACTCCATGACTAGGGAGCTATGAGTCGATATTTGAGGCCTCATTCTTGAGCAACCTTGCATGGAATGACTCATAGAAGTGTGACACATTTTCAGCACACACATACTACATAGTGTTTTCCTTGATTCAATGGAAAAAAAAAGAGTCCATTTGAAGATATATACAATGAGAAATGCATTGAAAGAAAATATAGGTAAATTAAAAAGTTACCAATAACTATCTATGCACTAGATATTGGAATTAATGATTTATGTCCAGGAAACCAAGAAAATATTTTATTTGTACTTCAAGTTATGTGTTACAAGAAAATGTGTAAGAACCCTTCAAGGCTCTAACTATTGGACTGAATTTATTTGTTTGGTTTGTTTACTTGTTTGCATTTTTTTTGTATTTTTTGATAAGGGTTTTGCATAAAAAGCAATGACATAGACAGAAAAGAAACTTCTGAAATTGAAAGCTAATTATATTTCAATGGTAGATGACATTCTTTATTCATTCCTCTTCAATACATAACATAAAATTGTTACATCAAGATAACATACCAATTTATTGATAAAAACCTTTTTGAAACCCTTGCTGGCCGAAAAAACAACAAGAAGAAGATATTGCAAATCCTCTAAAGATTCCACCTTCCAGCTATGAAGATTCCCAAATGATGATGTCGTATTGTCATTCACTCCTTGGCTCCTCCTATGATTTTTAATAATTTTTCAGAAGCTCTCAACCCCAAAATCGTACCATATGAAGGTGAAAGGGTACGACTGGTAATGAACAGCCAAAAAGCAATAAGCACGGCCCTCTACAATCAGCAAATAAAGCTTTAATCCAATCAATGTAATCTGTCCACAATCTAACAATAAATTCTGAAAACAATCCTTCAGACAACCCAATATTGACCTCTGAATGAAGCCAATCCTCACAAGCACAATCAAATGATATTGCACATCCTCTAAATGTTGATGCAATGACATCTATTCGTTCTCCAATGCTGATACTCTAGAATAACTGCAGAAACCCCAGTTTCTTCTCCAAAACCAAAGACAAGTCTTCTCCAAAAAAATATCATTCACATAATGAGCTTGTACCCTTTTCCAAAGAGAATAAAGCAGCCCTAAGTAGGGTTCGAAAAAACACACTAATTCTCCCTTGTGCGACTTCTAAATGAGTAATAAATATTACTTTTAATATTTATTTCAAATCTCAATAGTTCGAGCACAAATAATTCTCTTTTAATTAATTGTTCACTTGGCCCCATCTATGACACGGAGACCCTCAAGTTAAGTTATAATGTAAAAATATATTATAACATTATAATATAAGCTCAACTATTAATGTTTATTTAAAACAAATAAACATCAATATCTCCATTATTACTCATTTGTTATGCTCGTCATCTGAGCTAAAAATTGGCATAAGAAAATTGTCTATGACCATACCCCATTGCTAAAAATAGCAGGGGTCCATCTCTAACACAACTGACATACTAAAAATAGTAAGTATGAAGAACGAAACCCAAATGAAGTCCAATCTAAGCCAAACAAAGACCAAACTTAAACATATTGAATTCTAGAGAAGACAAGAACCTCCATTAACCAAGCCTCTGCCTCAGAAGACCCTCTATCCACAATAATTAACCTACGAGGGTCACAATAATAGGCTACTCAGTCAAACTCTGATGCTCATGAAAATGGGGACATTACAGTCCGCCCTCCCTAAGATTGCTTGTCCTCAAGCAATCACTACTACAAAGAAACTCCACTGCACGGAAAGTCTAAAGGAAGACTGAGAAATGTCCCACACTAAAACACAACTGCAGCACCAACAACCACAACTGCACAGAAATGAACAACCCATCTGTTCAATCTTTGTGCACTTAAACTGTGCATTTGAAACAAATCATGTACATGAGGATCGAAAGTGAAACTGCAGGTAATCCTCACCATGTACACATGGCAATACCTCCCAGTGAACCTCAACTGGAATCCCGTTGCACGTGAAGGATCCCATAACACACCAAAATGTGTCCAACAAAATATGTCTAGATCCCATATCCTAAATAGAAGCCTACCAAGAAGAACAATCTCAAACTTCTATTGCACTAATCTAATCACAATGTCAGCACGCTGCAAATGGTGAAGCAATCCAATGGGACCCATCCAACCTGCAGTGCTAACCCTGTCACCACCTGGATCCCAGTATAAATAAAACTCACATCTATCGATCATGAGGAGGTAAGAATATCTGGTAGCACTTGCTACACCAAACCTCACACTACACTCTGTCAATCCCCCATGGATGTGAAAACTTACCAAGCCATCATGCCCACTGATACTATAATCACCCTGTAACCATGCATCCATAAGAAATCCATGTGGTCTAGAAGTAGAAAGCCTTGTTGGATACACAACAACATGATGGATAACTAACCACTGTCTCTGTAAGTAATTTCCCTCTAACAACAGAGTCAGGTACTTGCTCCCACTAATTCTATCTTTTAAAGATGGTGAATATCCATCCCACAGAAGATGGTATGACACCGAAGCCAATCCACACCGATGCATCATAAAGTCCTCCACATGTGGATCAAAAGAAAAACGATGAGCACTCCTCACTATGTAGTTTCGGTAAAAGGCTCCAATCTCGATCAATGGTTCATCACTAACAACTCGAGAATCCGAAGATGGCTCCAATCTCTGCCCCCAATGGCTAGTTGGGCAAAGCCCCCGTTAACCCTATCTACAAACCCAACCACAAAATCTCTATGAGGAAGCATTGTAGTCAGGTATCTACAAATGTTCCTGCCAAATGCCGAATGTCGCGAGAACCTCGGCAGAGTGCATTCTCAGTGACTCCAAATAGTCCCTCCTGAAACTCCAGACTCCCAAGCAAATACTCAATAAATGAATTTGTGCAGTAAAAACAATATGAGGTAGAATCAACTTATTCTCCTGCAACCCTCAACAAATCTCTCTGACTCCATGACACAACAAGTTGTCTACCACCATCAACTGCATGAGATGAAGTAATTGATTTGCTTCCAAGGGAGGGAAACAAATCAACATGAGAGAAATACTGCCAACCAAATGACATTTTGCAAGTTCCCTGTGAAGATGATGGAGTAGTGTCATCTACTAACACACAGCTCTCTAGAGAATCCACCACTTCCACACAAGAGCTATCAATAATCTGACGTGCATCCTCTGACATAGTACTAACCTCAGGAGAACCTGATACAATGAGTGGCTCTGTACTGCTCTCAACCAGAGTACTCATCCCAGTTGAGACTACTGCACATGTATCAGCAATGGATGTAGCCACATCCTCACTACAAATCCTGGATATCAAGTCATCACTAACTACCACTGTGGGAAACTGTACTGTAATTGCAAATGGTGAAAGTTGCGCTCGGCTTAACTCCACGGTGACCTAATCTAACCGTGACTGTGACTCCTGAAGGGTCAACTGGGTGCTCTCCAAAGAATGCATAGTCACCCCTAATTCATGAATGAGCTTATCTACCTCCTCTTCCTTTCCCCTCAGCGCATCATAGCAAATGCAACCCCACTCGAGAAGATAGTCCCTATCAGCAAGTAGCTGCAAGTAATTATGTTTCATTATCCCGATAGCTTCTCGTAGTGAATGGAACTCTGCAAGGGAAAGGCCACTATCACCGTGCTCATCTAACATAGGAGTACCCCAGCCAAATATAGCTGACATCTGGCAAGCGGCATCAAAGTGCTCTATTGTTGTGGCACTCATGCTATCATTGACCTTAAATTGCCCAACCAAATGATGTCTCTAAAATTTATGACTCCCATGCAAGCTCTCTGAATCAAAGTTTGCACTATGATATAAGGCTGTATCAACAACACTCACCTCATGATAAGAAGCAACATGTGTGCAATCATCAGTGCACACATCAACAACTACGGTACTGCTGCTATATACCTCAAAGGATGGCTAAACTAGTAAAGCAAAAGTTGCTAATGTAACATTATCTTCACACACTCTAACTTCCAATGTAACTGCATGACCATCCAACTCAAGATCCCGGGATTCCATGTCAACAAATGAACTTTCTAGCTTGTTTTCTAAGGTCTGATCTGAAAAATCAGACTTGCTATGACTTGAATTTCAAACGCATAAATCATTTTTAACACCCAAATCTTGAGTGTCATTGCTAGGAATCTTCATACAACCCTCTTCCACACGTGGAATGGTTGTTACCTCATAATAGTGCAAAGATTTCTAACTGCTGCTACAAAAAATAGAACTATTAGAGCTTGTATCCTCTTCACAATCCTCATCTTTGACACTTCCAACTTGTGTGTCAATGTTGATAAATCCTTCCACAACTTTTTCATCATTTACTAACACATCTACATCATGGTTAAGCTCAATAGTTTGGCTGCACAGTAAATCAGCACGTGTACTAGTCTCCCTAATTTCAATGGTTTCGTCATGGGATCCTCTTTGTCCTTCCAAATGATGTGACTCATGTTAAAATAACGTATCAATATTAGAGAGGAATTTACTTTAATTGTATCAAGTATAATCTATACAAAATCAGAACTTTAATGTCTTATTGAAATATATAAATATCTATCTATATCGTTTCAGATAAATCTGAAACTGATTTGGATCACGATATATATAACTGGAAATGGTAATGCGAAGTATGATGAATGTCTTTTATATTGCTGGTTTAAATGGGACTGAGATGCCACTGATTGCTGTGGTTTGATAATGCCGATTGTGATTGATTTCAAACCAAGCATCAACGGATCATATGTATATGGGTGAAAGGTTGTATTCACGTAAGGGCATGACCCGTATGTGGCTTATGCCACATAGGGTCATGACCCAATGTGGATACAACACATCTCTCCACCAACCATTAGTTATATTACTTGCTGTGTAAACGACTAACAATAAGCCGATACATATGATAAGAGATTATCGACTATAATAAGAAATCGATTCACTTCAATGTTAATTATATTAAATTCGACCAATAAAATTACTATTAGTACTATGAATATATATATATATATATATAATCAACATATATAAGTATATATGTACTAAACATATATATGTATTCTACATATATATATATGTGTGTGTGTGTGTGTGTGTGTACTCAAGTCTCAAAATATATATATATATATATATATACTCAATACGTATATATATTCATAGATCAATCAGATCGATGCTATTTTATAACACTCCCTCTTAGCACGAGAGGATTGAACAGCATCGTAATATCTGGTATTATCATGACGTGTGAGTTATCATAATCCCCGACTCAATTCGGAACAGGATTTTAGAGATAACAACACAACTTCATATCAAGACATCCGGCAAAGTCCGGGACATGAAATTGATGTACTCAATATTGATAGAAGAGTTATCATAATCCCTGACTTAATTCGGAACTGGATTTAATGATAACCAATTTAACATTCAAGATATCCGACACATTTCGGGACTGCAACTTAATGTACTCAAATCTTTATGCATCTGATATCATAATCCCCGACTCTATTCGAAACCGGATATATGATAACCTCCAAGGATTTAGTGTCTAAATAGAAACTTAATATAGTTACTATAGACAGTAGGTCAAACTATTGTTTAGGTCGTCACCTTACAATAGTGACCTAACACATGAAAGATCGTCACCTTTCAAAACACACAATATTGCAATATTTTATTTATGAATAAATATTTAGGAATATATCAAATTACATATGAATGAGATTTACTCTCAGAAGTTTAATCACATTTTAATCATACCAAGTTTATTTCTTAAGTACTCAATTTTCAGCTTTGCAAGAGACTTGGTAAATATATCAGCATTTTGTTCTTTAGTACTAATGTAGATCAATTTGATGACATCTCTGTCTACCATGTCTCTTATATAGTGGTATGGAATCTCTATGTGTTTGGAACAATTATGAAATACTGGATTCACTGAGAATTTGATGCAGCTTTGATTATCACAATAGATTATTGTGGATTTTAGGGGCTTCCCGAACAATCCAAATAGTAACTTCCTTAACCATACTGCTTCCCGAGCTCCCATAGAAGCAACCATATATTTTGCTTCTATAGAGCTTTGTGCAATTGCTGATTGTTTTCTACTAAACCAAGAAATCATAGCTGATCCAAGACTAAAGCAACATCCTATAGTGCTTTTGCGATCAATAGAACTGCCTGCCCAATCAGAGTCGATAAAACCTTGAAGTTGTATGTCAACATTCTCGTATTTTAGGCCAAATCCAATAGTACCACATAAGTATCTTAAGATATGCTTAGCAACTGTAAGATGAATCTTCTTTGGTTCGCACATGAAATGACTTAAGACATTTGTAGCATAGCAAATATCAGGGCGAGTGTTCACCAAGTACATGAGTGATCCAACTAGCTGTCTATAATATGTAGGATCAGTAGGTTCTAAATTTGCAGCTTCATCTTTGAGCTTATGAAGATTTGTTTCCATTGCAATAGATAAAGGTTTACAATACATCATGCCAAATCTGGTCAAAATGTCAGTGGTGTATTTTCCCTGATTTAAGAAAATGTAATTTTCCTTCTGCAGTACTTCTAAACCTAGAAAGTAGTGTAGCAGACCTAGATCCTTCATATCAAATTCGTTTGTGAGATCTTGTTTACATTTGGCAATAAGATGATCTTCACCTGTTATCAATAAATCAACATAGAGAACAAGAATTACCATATCACCTTTAGATGTTTTGAAATATATGTTGGAATCAGCTTCATTTTTGGAGTATCCTAACTTGGTGAGATAACTATCTATCCTTTCATACCAAGCCCTGGGAGCTTGTTTGAGGTCGTAGAGAGCTTTCCTTAGTTTGCAAACATAAAAGTTATCATGTGTGGTGAAACCTTCAGGTTGTTCTATGTATACTTCTTCAATAACTCCATTTAAGAAGGCGATCTTTACATCCATTTGATGTATCTTCCACCCTTTAGATGTTGCAATGGCAATAATAGTTCTCACAGAGGTATATCAAGCAACTGGACCAAAAGTATCTTCATAGTCAATTCCGGCCTTTTGAGAAAAACCCCTGGAAACAAATCTGGCTTTATGTTTTTCAATACTACCATTTGAAGCATACTTGATTTTGAATAACCATTTTGAGGAGACAACTTATTTGTCTTTAGGTCTAGGTACTACCTCCCAGACATTTTTTATGATAGATTGATGTTCCTTGATCATTGCATCTTTCCAGGCTTGACTAGATAAGGCCTCTTTAAGATTAGATGGTTCAGTTTTTGTAAGTTCGGTCATAAGTGCAAGATAACACTTTTGTTTTCGTGTTCTCTTACATTCTTTGAATATTTCATTAGGTTCAACATTATTCTCTTCGATCATTTTTCTTGCCCATAGTGGTCTTTTCTTATTATTGGAAATTCGAACATCTTCGGGGTTAAATCAAGGGTGTTCATTATCTTCTATGATATTCTCCCTTTGATTCTCAATTATGTAGTTTTCATCATCTTCTATGGTTTTCTCCCTCTGATTCTCAATTGTGTAATCTTCATTATCTTCTATGACATTCTCCCTTTGATTCTCATTTGATTTGTCTTCTGTAAGTGTAGAGAGTTTAAAGGTAATGTCTTCTTCAAATTTGATCTCTACTTATCTCAATAGATTTTTGTCCTGGAATGTAGACCCTGTATCCTTTGGTAGTTTCACTGTAGCCAACAAATATGCCTTTCTTTCCTGATGGTTCTAGTTTTGTCCTTTTCTCTTTAGGAATGTGAATATACACAGGACAACCAAATATTCTAAGATGACTTAGGTTTGGTTTCATCCCTATAAAAGCTCTTCAGGTCAATGTTTTCTAGGATTGAGTGAGGGCATCTATTTTGAATGTATACTGTTGTGTTAGAGGCTTCGGCCCAAAATGAGGTATGAAGATTTTGATCATGCATCATAGCTTTGGCAGCTTCAATAATAGTTCTATTCTTCCTTTCTGGCACTCCATTCTGTTGAGGGTTATAAGGTACTGTATACTCCCTCTTAATCCCAACAGAAATGCAGAATTCTTTAAAGTTTTCAGAAGTGTATTCACCCCCATTGTCAGATCTTAGAGCTTTTATTTTCTTTCCAGTCTGGTTTTCTACTAAAGCTTTGAATTCTTTGAATTTTAGCAATACTTCATTTGATTCTTTGAGTTTAAGGAAATAGATCCATGTTTTCCTAGAGTAATCATCAATGAAAGTCACATAATACGAAAATCCCCCCAATGAGAGAGTTGACATTGGTCCACACAAATCCGTGTGGATGAGTTCTAGTACAATTTTGGATTTATGTTCACTAGGAGGAAAAGATCCCTTGATATTTTTACCTAGAGCACATCCTTTACAAGTACGGATGTGATTTGATTTGAGATTAGGTATACCTGTAGTGATTTTCCTTATAGTAGGTAGAGCACCGAAACCAAGATGACCTAATCTTCTATGCTAGAGTTCATTAGAGTTTGATACTTCATGGCATAGTGCTAGTTTTTTATTATTACATAATTTGTATAGACTTTCATCCCTATACCCTATAGCAATAGCATTTTTAAAGTCAGAGTTTTTAGGCCATAGTAGCAGTTTATCTTCTTGAAAGATGACTCGATATCCTTGATCAGCTAGGCCTAAGATTGAGACCAAGTTTCATTTTAAGGCCTGGTACGAAGAGAACATCTTATAAGTGTATGGTCACCCCTTTTTTTAATTTGATTGAACAGGTCCCAATTCCTTTCACTGGATAGGTGGAATTGTCTCAATTGTGACTTCTTCAGAGGAACGTTCTTCGAAAGTTTCAAATTGATCCCTGAATCCAGTAATATGTCGTGATGCTCCGCTGTCGATTATCCAATTTTTCTTGTTTGAGTTTACTTCACTTGACAAATCCAAGAAAAATAGAGGTATTTATGCTTCTTTAACTTCGACTATGGTTGCTTGAGCTTTCTTTCTTTCCGAGCGGAACCTGTGCGTGTGTCCAAGTTTATCACATTTATAGCACTGAACTTTGGAGAAATCTCTGGTTTCGAGGTTCTTGTTGTAATTTCTTTTATTGTGTTTGAACTTCCTTTTGTAGCCTTTATTGCTTGAGTGTGTATGTAAAGCTTGGATCTTGCCACCTTTGTTTGGTCCGATACCCCTTGAGATTAATCGAGATTCTTCTTGAGTGCAATCATTCTTTAGTTGATCAAACTTAGGTAGATCAGGGCATCCTGTTGTGCATTGAATAAAGGATTCCCATGAGATAGGCAACCCTCTAAGAGCTATTAATGTTAACTCCATATCATCCACATTGTTTCCAATGGTAGCAAGTTGATCCCTTAATTCAGAAATCCTTAGGAAGGAGGATGTGATAGTTTCTCCTTTGTTTATCTTCAAATTCATAAGTTGTTGTTTGAGCGTAAGTAGTGTGCTTGCATTGTTAATCTCATATCTATTTTGAATAGTTTTGAATACTTCATAAGCAGTATTTCGTCTAGCTATGGAAGGGAGAATGTGGTCTTTAACAACATCAATAATGATCTTCTTGGCTTTGTTGTTTCGTCTTTTCCAGGTTGTCTTATCGGGTTCATCTTCCGGCATCTATAGATCCTCCTCAACATACGAGTCTAATTCAAGTTCTTGAAGTAATGTTATAATTTGAATTTTCCATGAGAAGAAATTTGCAGCACCTTCAAGTCTATCCTCCACTTTAATATTGTTCACCATGATTACTTTTCCCTTTTGATTCTGATAATTTATCTGATGTTTTAATTCAGTGATAATACTTGTATTAATTCTTCTCTGAACTTGGCTCTGATACCATGTTAAAATAACGTATCAATATTAGAGAGGAATTTACTTCAATTGTATCAAGTATAATCTATACAGAATCAGAACTTTAATGTCTTATTGAAATATATAAATATCTATCTATATCGTTTCAGATAAATCTGAAATTGATTTGGATCACGATATATATAACTGGAAATGGTAATGCGAAGTATGATGAATGTCTTTTATATTGCTGGTTTGAATGGGACTGGGATGCCGCTGATTGCTGTGGTTTGATAATGCCGATTGTGATTGATTTCAAAGCATCAACGGATCATATGTATATGGGTGAAAGGTTATATTCACGTAAGGGCATGACCCGTACGTGGCTTATGCCACGTAGGGTCATGACCCTACGTGGATACAACACGTCTCTCCACCAACCATTAGTTATATTACTTGCTGTGTAAACGACTAACAATAAGCCGATACATATGATAAGAGATTATCGACTATAATAACAAGTTGATTCACTTCAATGTTAATTATATTAAATTCGACCAATATAATTACTATTAGTACTATGAATATATATATTATCAACATATATAAGTATATATGTACTAAACATATATATGTATATATATACTCTATATATATGTGTGTGTGTATTCTACATATATATATATATATATGTACTAAACATATATATATATATATACTCAATATGTATATATATATATATTCATAGATCAATCAGATCGATGCTATTTTCTAACAATTCGTGAATCTCATCATCTTCATGCAACATGTGCATGTCCAAATCTGCCTCCTTCATGGCTTCCTAATGTACTTTACCAGCCCAATCTTGTCAGGCCTCAAGATAAGAACAAAGTCTAGAAATTTATTAAGAGAGTACTTTATAAGGAAGAGATGAATAAGGAATATAAATGAGTACTCAGAGATATGTATAAAACCATATTCAGTCTTATTACTATTTCTGCTGAGAAGAAAGGGGCTATAATGTTTCCAAGGAGGGGCTTGTCCAAATCCAATCAATAGTATTAGTCCCAAGACAAGGTAGGGGTCAGCGTCCCGGAAGCCTTGAGGGCAAGTCCCAAGATAGGATACGGGCTTGGTCCTGTAAACTTTGAGGGAGCCTATTGTAATTGGTCTCCAGGCACCTTGGTCACATGCCTAATCCTTCCTTCATTGAGTTGAAGTAGTAATAAGGTCAGTATGGATGTTAATAATATATACAAATAACTTAATCCAATAAGATGGATGAATAATTCTCTCTACTTTGAATGTCTTAGACTGAATCATTATATCTTTATCCATTTAGCTTAGGACTTAAATATTAAATTTTGGGTTAAAATAGACCTAAATCTAGCAAGGGACATTACAAAAACAAACATCTTGAAAAAACTCGGCAAACTCAGAATTTTCAGTCAATTCACCAGTTGGCATCTTTCATAGAATTATTGTGCTCAGGCATAGAAACAATATACAAGCGAGCTCCCTCAAGGTTCTTGCCCATCTTGGAACCCTCCCATCATGTGACCAAATTACTCCGCCTCTCCCTTCACAAACTCCCTATCCTCTTAACTGCATTAGTGAGTGATTAAGGAATTGGAAAAGTAGATACTACTATCTTAAACATTACAAATATACATATATAACATAACTGATATATAATTCTGATTTCATTACTATTATCAGATATATATATAAAGTAAAGTGATGGACGACAACGGCTATGGAGGTAACGGCTATGGAGGCAATGGGTTTGACAGAGGGAGGCTCAGGCAGTGGCAGCAGCCAAGGATGCGTCCAGGGCAGAGTTCTCAACAGTGGAACAAGGCGGCTGCAACTAGAAGTCACGGGTTTTTGGACAACAGAGGAAATGAAGTCTTCAGGACAAAGCAATTTGAAAGAAATTGATGGCTCTACAATAGGAATCGCCCCCAAGGTTTTGATAAAGGGAGTCAGCCTAATGGACGAGCGAGTTGGAACCCTCCTCGACAGGATCTATCACAGCTCCTAGGAGCACAGCAGAATGGACGGAGCAGGGAGAACAGAGAACCCTTTTCCTGGAGGCCAAGTTGATCTTTTCTCCGACCATGAAACTTTAGTTTGAAGCAGATTGAGGCTAAATTTTGGCACCCTAAAGAGACGAGCAAGGCTAGACCCAACATCAAAACAATGACAGCAACCCAAGATATTGGAGAAAAGGTAGATAATTTTGCTCCCATTAGGGCTTCCAATTTACTGATTAATTACTCTCAATGGATTGATTCAGTTAATAGGTTACAACAAAAAGCCTTTTTATGAAATGGATTGGACCTTGGCCTTCCATAGAAAAAATCCAAAGATGGATGGATGAACATTGGGGGACGAATTTTGAGATAAAAACCCTAACAAACGAGTTCCTCTTGGTAATAAGCCCTTCAAAGATGGACAAGGAATGGATCTGAATGGAGGCCCATATATGTTCGATGGGAAAGGCATATACATTTGAGACTGGAAACCAAACTTTAACCCGGACACAGAGGAAGAGGAAAATATTGTTGTTTGGCTGAAACTTAAAAATCTTCCATGGGAATATAAAGAGGAAGAAACTTTAAGGAAGATTGGCAACAGTCTAGGGATATTCCTAAAAGCTGAGAAAGCGGTTGATGAAAACGATTTTTACATCTATTCAAAAGTGCTTATTAAATTGCAAAAATGTTATCAGATTCCAGATTATGTAGTCCTTGGATCGGCAAATGGTGAATGGAGGTTAAAAATTGAGGTAGACAAGGCCGACATTCATAGTGAGACAGAGAAGGGTTGTGAGAAAGGCAAAGGACTTGAAATCAATAAAAGTGTGGAATGGATTAAAAGGACAGAAGAAAGCCGGACTAGATTACCCCCTTGGTCCATATATTTTGAGGAAGAAATGATAGGGAGGAGAATGCAAGATGAAATAAGAATACCCCAGGTATTAAACAGTCAGGGGCTCTCAACGGAGGGACCTAAAGACACAAGGGAGCCTAATGACAATGCTCAAATAGCAACCATGGAAAGGCCTAGGTCAACTCAAGTTGTAAAGGACTCCCCTCTCTCCGTTAAAGGAAGCAACCAATATTGATAAAGTTGAGACACAAAAAATGGGGGATGAGTGTGGGCAATCTCTAATGGTGCCAGACTCATGGGAAGAAAATTTACATACTCCCAAAAACTCTAAGAAAATTACTGCTAACAGAAGCTGCAAACCGGATTTTACAACAGATGGTGTTTTTCAATCAGAACATATGGAACAAACCCAAAAAGAAAAGGAAAGCAAACTCCTAGACCATTGCAGAGATATTCAAATCTCCCCTATTAGAAACTTGGAAAATTCTATGGAGGATATGCAAGACAATGAAGCGAATAGTTGGAATTCAGATTTAGAATATAATTCTCAGGACGAAGAAGCAGGGGCTGAATACTTAGGAATACAAGATCAAATGGATATCTTGGAGAAAAGAACAATATGCCAAACTGAGTCACTGATTAAAAAGCCAGATGTATAGTAAAATAGAAAGAGAGGTCCTAAATCAACCAAGGCAGAGCTTGCCATTGTTGGTAGTGCAGCAGACCAGTCAAAATTGTTGAGATGGGGAAGAGGCTATCCCTCTTCCCGAAAGCCATGAAACTCCTATCATTGAATGACAGGGGCTGCAATGCCTCTGACAAAAGGCGCTTGGTCAAGAGATGTCTTTACCAAGCCCAACCAGATTTAGTTTTCTTACAAGAAATAAAGTTAAGTGGGGAAGGCATGATACAGTTTGTAAGGAAATTTGGAATGTGGGAAAGCCTCTACAAGGAGGCGGTAGGAGCTTCAGGTGGGTTAGGCATTTTATGGAAGGATGCAGGGATGACTGTTAGCCTGGTAGAGGAAGGCAGTAATTGGCAGCTAGTAGAAGTTCTCTCCTTCCAGATGAATGTCAGTTTCTTTGCTTTCAATATATATGGACTGTATAATCAAGTTATGAAACAGCAGTTATGGGTTACCCTCACAGGAATTATCAGTAGAATTAAGGACAATTTCTTTTTGCTTGGGGGAGATTTCAATGTCATTCTCTCTCCAACCAAAAAATTGGGGGGAAAAGGGTGGATAAGTCAAAGTCAAAAGATTTTGTGGACTTCATCTCTACCAATGAATTACAAGAGGTAAGTTTTAAAAATGGAGCCCTCACATGGACAAATAGACGTATAGGGTTTAGAAACATTGCAGAAAAGTTAGATAGGTTCCTTCTGGGGGAGCATGGGAGGACACTAAGTGGTTATGTCAATCTGAAATACTACCAGTAATGAGGTCGGATCATTTTCCAATATGTTTAAGGATTCTTGAAGATGCAGCTCCTGAATGTGCGCCTTTTAGGTTTGAAAAAATGTGGTTGCGGGAAATGAGCTTTATGGATCTGATTGAAGCATGGTGGACCTCTGCTCCTAGGCGATCCGATAACTGTGCTTTTCTCTTTTTCAAAAAATTGCAATACTTAAAAGAGAATTTAAAAGTTTGGAATAGAGAAGTGTGTAAGAATATTTTTAAGGAAAAATTTAATCTAGAGGCTGAATTGGTTGTTTTAAATGAGATTATTGCCCAAGAAGGAATGGATAGTAGTATCTACAATTAGGAAATGGAGTTAAAGCAGAAATACAATGAGGTTTTAAACCGGGAGATCTTCTAGAGACAAAAGTCGAGAGAGTTATGGTTAAAGGAAGGGTACAGAAACACTAAATTCTTCCACAACTCAGTCAAGGGTAGACGATCCTTGAATAAGATCTTCTCTATTAAAGATAATCAAGGAAATATCTTGACTGATCAAGACCAAATCAATAGAGTAGCAGTAAATCACTTTTCTTCAATTTTCGCAAAGGACACAAGAATGGATGGAGATGCTGAAAGCCTTTTAGAGGTTTTACCGCAGATTGTGTCAAAGGAACAGAACAGTATGCTGTTGCGAGCTATTAATGAAGTTGAAGTCAAAAAGGCCCTCTTCAGTCTAGGCAGTGACAAATCAGCTGGACCGGATGGCTTCCCTGCGTTGTTCTTCCAAAAAGCATAGCATATAATTGGTAAAGAACTATGTGCGGTGGTAGAGGAGTCCAGAAAGGGATGCTTTGTCTTCAAAGACTTTAACAACACCTTCTTAGCCTTGATTCCCAAAAAAGGAAAGAAAGAATCCTTTGATGACTTCAGGCCGATAGCCTTGTGTAATATAGTCTACAAAGTGATAGCAAAAGTTATGGCAAAAAGATTGAAATATGTGCTACCTTCACTTATATCAGCAAAACAAAGTGGGTTTGCTCTTGGCAGATCCATATATGGACTCATTGTGGTACATGAAGCAATACACTCAATTAAATTGGGGAAAGAAGCTGGCATGATGATTAAAGTTGACATCAAAAAGGCATATGATAATGTAAATAGGAGCTTCCTGATGAAAGATTTACAGAGATTTGGGTTTGACAAAGGATGGTGTGATTGGGTTCTCAGTTGTATATCCACACCACACCTATCCATCTTAATCAATGGCAGCCCCAAGGGCTTCCTTGAAACTACGACTGGAATATGCCAGGGGGATCCTCTCTCCCCTTTTCTTTTTATAATTCTTGCTGAAGCACTGGGTCGCACAATCAAACAAGAAGGTTCGAGGGGGTCAGGGAAAAGGCTAAAGGTCGCAAGGGGATTGGAGTCAATAACTCATTCACAGTTTGTTGATGAAACATATCTCATGGGGGAAGTGTCTACACGGGAAGCCAGAATTATTAAATCTACCTTGAACATATACAACAAAGTTTCGGGGCAATTCATCAACTGGGAGAAATCTGAAATTTTCTTCTTTAATACCTCAATTCCTATTCAATAGCATGTGCTCAGAATTTTGGGAATGAAGGTTGGAGTTCTCCCTAACAAATATTTAGGAATCTCACTCTTTGAAGGAGCTTCAAAGGCAAACTTATGGAAAGATTTGATTGACAGTTGTGTAAAAAAAATGGATAGTTGGAAAGGAAAATGGCTCAATTATGCAGGACACATCTTGATGCTCCAATCGGTCATTTCAGCTGTCCCTATTTTTTCAATGAGTTGCTTAAAAATTCCAATCAAGGTGCTGAAATACATTAAACAACGAATGAGAAAGTTCTTCTGGAATGGAGGACAGGAGGAGGATAAGATACCACTTGTGGCATGGGACACAATTTGTAAATCTCACAAAAATGGGGGGGAAGGTTTGTGAAAGTGGCAGCTGATCAATAGAGCCTCAGGGGCAAAGCTAGTATGGGAAATGTACACAAAGCCCTCCCAGCTATGGGTAAGAATCCTTAAGGAAAAATATCTAGATACAATGGAGGACACACGAATTCACACAGTCCAGAACCCCCCAAAAGGATCAACGATTTGGAACTTTATTTTAGAATGCAGGCCAGTTATATGTGATCACTTGTCATGGCAAATTGGTGATGGAAGGGATGCTTCATTTTGGGATGATTCTTGGGATGGTAAGTCGTCTCTTTCAGACATATATAACTCACGAGAGCTCATTGACAGCACAAATAATGTATGGGGAGTAAAGGTCAGGGATTATATGGAACAATGCCCAGGGCCTTTGGGACAACAATGGAGATGGAAAGAGGCTACAACTACGGGCCTGAATGATGAAATTTGCAACTCAATGAAAGAGATTTTTGAGAATAGATCTTTACATCTATCTGAAGTAAAGGATAACATTATATGGTGTGCGGCTAAAAGTGGGAACTATTCAGTAAAACTGGGGTATAAAGTACTGATCAATGAGGAAACAAACAATGATTGGCCATATAAACTATGTTGGGATAAGGATTGCTTACAAAAAGCCGGAGCCTTTGCATGGATAGCTATTCAAGGGAAGATTTTGATAGGAGAGCGGAGAAAGAAATATGGTTTTGTAGGACCAACAATGTGCCCAATATGTAAACAAGTGAGGGAAGATGTAAACCACCTTTTCGTCCACTGTGAATTTGCCCAGCAATGCTGGGAGATGGTAAGATCAAAAATAAACTTCATTGGACCTATGCCAAATTCTCTATTAGACATATTCAAGTGGTGGCTATCCAACCCTTGGAAATCTACTTTATCAAAAATATGGATTGTCTGCTCCTCAATAATCATATGGGAGCTATGGAAAGAACAGAATAGAAGAATTTTTCAGGATGCTTCAGAATCGGTGGAGAATATTTTACATCGGATCAACTCTTCATTAGAGGAAGTAATGAGCTCAGCGGTAAGTAAGTTGAATGCTAATACTGTTTTCTCATCTTGGGATAGTGAATTCAATACATAAACAATGGCTGGGAATCAAAATCAAGTATAGGAATGATGTCAGTCAATTAGGCATAATGAAAGTATGTTGGAAGGATGTGAAGTGGTTTCCTCCTGACATAGGATGGATCAAAAAAAATTTGATGGATCCTCAAAAGGGAATCCAGGAATCTCAGGTGTAGGGGCTATTGCTAGAAACAATAAAGGGGAAATGTTGACAATTGCAGCTCAGAGGATAGGGGCAGGGACAAATAATGTGACAGAGGCTCAGGCAGCTCTGTTAGCAGATAAACTGGGATATAGGATGGGGGTGGAGAGAATCCATTTGGAAGGAGATTCGAAAGTAATTAAAGAGGCTATTAAAAAAGGAAATTCGCAAACGTGGTTCATAAATAGCATTACAAGGAAGGTGGGATCTCTTCATAATTTTAGAGATTGCAGAATTAGTCATGCTTTAAGGGAAGGCAATTTAGAAACTGACAAGATTGCAAACTGGGCGACAACCTTTGAAAAATGGATCGACCTATATTTGAAGATTTCACCAACATAGGAAATGATATAAACAAACATTCCCTAAATGAAGACATCTTTTTTGACACTGGAAAAACAATGCCGGATTTAATGAGTTAAAATTGGAAATTAAATGAAGTGGAAAAGTTTTAAAGTTGCATGTTGGAAAGGGCAGGGATGACAGCGCTCTTGATTGGAAAAACGTGGTAATGATGAGATGTCAAGGCCGGTGAGAAAAGATCATTAAATGATCGGCAGGCTTTATGGTGTGAAGTGACGGCTCACACGAATTAAGATTTGTGCTTGATGGAAGCAAATTTGCTTTGGCATTAAAAGCCGTTTTCTCCTCAAACAATTCATCAACGCACAAAGCAGCAGAACAAAGAGCGCAGAAACAGAGTGAATAGAAAATGGAGGCCACCATCTGCGTTGATTCTGAGAAACAAATGAAGGCTTTCAAAGGACCGGCTAGTTATGAACGGGTTAAAGGTCTGCTGAAGATCAAAACAGATAGGATGGTGGAGGGAGTTCTGAAGGTTATTGGCCAGCAATTTCAAGAAAGGAAGATTAAGAGGCGGACTAACCTGGATGTAATATCAGTCTTCATTGCATGGGGCTTAGAAATCAGGGAGGAAACAGAGGAGGTGGGTCGAATAACAAAAGCACTGTTTGACAACGATGTGCTAGGCGAGCTTGAATCAATTCTCGAATGTTCAATCCCTTGATTAGGGCAAGATATTTCAGAATGCTTTGAAGAGGATGATGACGCACCCCAATTTGGCTTGATTCCTTTTTTAAGGTGGAGGGCAAAATGGGATAAATCTCTGATGTTCAAGAACGCCATGGAGGGCTGGCAGCAGGTAAAGGATGAACTTGCAACGCAAGAGCGAATGGCAAACGAAAAGGTTGAGAAAATGGTGGTGAAATGTGCCGCGTAAACGCCGCCCCCAGAGCGGCCGAAGTGGAAGGAAAGTGGTTAAAGGGTAAAATTCCCGTAATGCAATGTAGGTCTTTTTGAAATTCTGAGATTTTGTCATGAGGCATGAAAAAACAAACCAGTCACAGTCAATGCCAAAGAGAGCAGAATTTGGAGCAAATACAGCAGAAAGCCCATATAAGGACAATGTTGTAATGCACAGCTTTAGGTTTTTGAATATTAATGTTTATGGCTATATGTTTTTGTAAGGACAAATGTTTTAAATTTTGGAAAAGGAGAAAATACTAGGAAAGTATAGAGGAAGGAGCCAAAGAAATGTTTTGGATAGAACTATAATGTAATCATGATGTAACCCTTTTTAAAAATCAATAAAATACCTATTACCAATCAAATATATATATATATATATATATATATATAAGGACCTTATCCCTAATAGAACTCAGATATAATATTCTGTAAACTAATAGTAAACTCAGAGATACGTCACAGCCTAATTTTTCTATCAGCATTGTAACTAGTTTACTTCCTTACTCTTCCCTGAAAGCATCAAATATATTTATAAGCACTCATCTTCATCTGATCCAAATTCATTTGATCAGTAATCAGTATATTTATATTTTATTATCTATATTCCATATATGCTTTCTTTCACAAATCAACTTATAGCTTCATTATTGATTAATGCCTTCCTTCAAAATAGATCTGCTCTAAGTCTGCTCAAAGTCTCATAAATATCATTGCAAGGTGTCCTTCCAAAATCTCCTTATATATCTTTATGTCTTCATCTCTCCCCTTTTTAACTCTTGAATGATCTTCTTATATTTCTTATTCACTTCATCATTTCATTCACTTTATTGATATATCTTCACTTCTGCTCCAAACATCTGCTTTGTGTTTATATGATATAACTTTATTCCTCTATACTTGCTTCCCCCCACTTCTTATTTTATATTCACATCTCTCACACTCTCTTCTTCAAAAATGTGTTTTGAATGATATTCCCTTTATTCCTCCCATTCGATTTAATTTCATGCCTAAATCCATTATATGTTTATAACTATGATCTGTATTCCCCTGATTGAATGGGGTGGTAAAGTTCTCATTCTTATATCGCCCAACTGAAGGTTGGCGTCACTTGGCAAGGAAGAGACACTTCTTTCCGTTATCGAATCCCTCCTTGTGACTTAAAGTATGATTAATCCATGTCCCTCCATTTTGTACAAGCTGCTTTTGAGCGTTTGATCATCACCAGCTATATCGTTCTTCAATTCGCTGCTTATATGAGCCGCTGATTTATACTCCATTTACTTAAGTGTTGTAATTATATTATTCCTTATTATTATTTATCTTTTAATATTTATCCTTTAATTATTATTTACTTATTTATTACTTCTCTAATTTATATTTTAGTTCTGTTATAGTTTAATATTAAATTCCATTACTAAGGGGGGATATTACAAACTCCAAGAGAGAAGTGTGGAACAGAATCCTACTCAGAGACTGACCATTAAAAGAAGAAAGTAAAAGTTTTGAAATGACCACAAAAAAGTTTAACTTCGAAACTGGGATTTAAAAAGAGCATTATTCTATAAACCTAATTTATCAATTATTCTCTATGATTTTGAAGCGTCACATAGATGCATATCAAGAGAAAATTGGAGCAAAATAAAGCGAATTCAAAAACTTAAAATTAAACGAATAAACATAACCCTGCACTACTCATAGGACTATGTACTCTACCCATTGAAAGAAAAGCCTTGGTAGGGCTTAATAACATATAAACATAAGTTTGGTTGTTGAAGGCTTCCTACCATTGCCTAACAATTGTGTTTATTCACTTTATCCATTTATGGAAAAACGCTTGAGAATAAGACTTGAATAAAAATTAGATGGAGGGGATCAATGGTGATGAGACATTGACAGATTTTAACATTCTAAAATCAAACGCAAACAAAAATTACTAACAAACTTTCAAACAGTTGAAAATTCAAAGACAAGTAAAGATTCTACTAGTACAAAAAAATCATCCCCAAACTACAGCATCCCACATATCTGCATGAAGTAAATAATCCCAAAGAGAAACTCATGATTAAAAAACTAAGAAACAAACTCATATGAAACAGCATGATGACATCGGTAGATGAATCACCAATAACACATTTACATAATACATTCTCGGGGAAGATAAATAGAAAAAAGGTGACTGTTATGTCAAAGGAAAAGATTTTTTCTCCACTCAGTAAAGATGCTGTTATTCTGATTTTTTATGTTATCCACTTAATTTTGAGTTATAATATATCTGCACATGATAATTCTGGTAACTGCATATTGTGGTTTAAAAATAGGTACTGTTGTTCTACCACTAAAATCTGATAACTGTATGGCCTACCGGACCCTTGAAGGTTTATAATTTGGTCTTCAAAAATCTGGTGGCAAAGATACATTAAATTATATGGTCCCCATTCATACTAACGATTCACTATTTTACTTCACAATGAAAAGCAATGCAATGTTCCAAACCTCCGCGATACAGATAAAAGAAACCATGAGAACATTAAAGAAGCATATATATGAGAAAAACAGACTATCTTGTTTACTATTCATGTATAAGAAAAGCATATCTAGATACTAAGGTATAAAATGCAGACCTTATCACGAGGTTGAGATTTAAGCCATGTTCCAATAAATTGATCTGTCCTTCCTTGTGTTTTCCTGTCCATTGGAACTGGATACTGAAAAATTTAACAATTCTAATATCAGAATGTGTGATTGGGACTACAAACAAGAATAGATATTAATTATTTATTTACTTGTTCAAATATATAAAATATAATTATCAGGAAGTCCAAATGCATAATATAAACAAAGTATAATTGTTGATTGGGTAAACTAGATTTCAAATGTTTCTTCATCAGTCCAACTTCACAGTCTAGAAGCTTGATCCCAGTTTTACTAAGCTCAAGAAAAATATGCTGTGGGTGAGATCCTCCATCGTAATACACTATTGCTTCTATTTTTTTGTTGGGGAAAAGGGTTCAAGATAAAATTAAAATAAGAATGAAAAGGGGTGATGAGTCAAGATATGGAAATTTTATTTAGTCTAGCTAAACAAAAGTTAAAGTACAAAACATTCTATCTATTTTACAAACCATGTAAAGAAAGCACAACAAATCCACATGTAAGAGGTTAGAACTTGACACTACAATACCATCCACAATTAAGATCATCTCCAAGAGTAGGAATTAACCAAATAATCCTTTATTGTTAGCTTCAAAAAAGAGCTAAACAAAGCCTCAAAGAGTACACATAAATGCAATTTAGAAAAATGCTAACACTAGACCTCTACTAGAGCTCCATGGATTTAGAAACTTTTAAAATGACTAGAGCCATAATTTCTAAAGATTAGAATCCTTACAAAGGAAGCAAAAGGTAATATATATATATATATAAAGTCAAGAGAGGCAGCAAAGCAATATGCCATTTGCACTAGTTTGGGCTGCACAATTAGAGTGTAACTGAGCATTGTGGCCACCTAGTGATCTATGTAAATGCTCAATCAAGGATCAGCATTTATCTCTTTAAAACAAGAAAGCAAACTTGACCAAGATATGAATCTTAAGGCTTAAACTATAATGATTTGAAGCAGCATGCCCCTAATTTTTATTGACCACTAGGCCACAGCCCCTTTTGCAACCCCCTGAAATGGGAATCATGGCACTCAATGGAATTCGAAAGATCCTCAGATTCTTTTAGACAATGGGGGAAAACCATGGAATGCAAAATCATTTGCAACGAGCATCCTCTAAAAGCATTTTGACCATTGGATCATGTTTTCATGGAAGAGGATTGATGGTGGGCACATTTGAGGAACAATAATTTGAGCCCCAAGTCTCTTTAACTTACATAGGTGCACCACATGCTTCTATTTTTGCTATTTCTGTAATAACCACCCCTGATTTTTTATATTTTTTAAATACATGATACAATATAGAAACTTAAGTAGAATGACTGCTGATTATTAGATTCTGATACATGCAAATACATAAACTAACAAATGCAATGATCACAACAGTAAGCCATGAGCTTGGTAGCTGCCCGCTGTGCCTTGTGTGTTATGGTGTTCCCAATGGAGGTTGTGTGGAGGCCGTGTCCCTGTTTAATGCCCGCGGCTCTGCTCTTTGTGGGAGTTCTGTCCCTTTGTGTGGGGGGCTTGTGTATTCGATTTGTGGGTGTTGCAACCTCGTTCTAGTATTTGGCTGGAGTATGGGTTGTCTTTTGTATTTCTTCCTTCCTATTTTGGAGGTTTATGGTTTTGGACTTGTCGATTGGAGAGGCTCCACGTAGCTTATGGGTTCTGCCCAATCATGGATTTCTATGTATGGGAAGTTGAGGAAGAAGCAAACTGTTGGTGTTTTTCTCCTCTTTACTAGAGAAGGTGATTTTAGTGGTTTTGGGGCCCTGTTCTGGTTGGAGTGCAGTGTTGCTATTGCTACTTGGTGCTGGTAAGCCACTCCCTTGTCCTTGGCCCTATTTGTGATTCTAGTTTGGTTGTTCATTCAATCTGTTGTTATGTGCGATATCCTTGGTTGCGCGCTTGTTATTGCGGGTCCTAAGGTGTACTCTCCCTGGCTGCGCGCTCACTTTGGGAGGGTGATGGTTTGGTCCCGTAAGGGGATTTTTGTTGATGACAGGGAACTGTGCTTGACTACGACCAGTGTCAAACTTGTGGTTTTGGAGGGGGAGCGGATAGTGGCTTGGTTTGGTTGCCTTGCTGACTTTGTTGCTGCGTCTGGTGTTGGTTTCCTGCACCTTGTGAGCTGGGTTGTTTGGCTAATGGTGACTACCAACAAAGGTAATGGGGACACTCCATGCATACGGAGAGTGTTTGAAGGGGAGCTTGCTTCTAGCTATTCTAGTTCGATTTGGTGTTGGTATTTTGAGGAGGAGGTTATTTTTAGTGAAGGCTCTCCAGTGTTCTCGAGAATGAGAAGAATGTGTGGCTTGATAAGACTGTCTGAAGGAGATGTGCTGACGGTGGGTGAGACTTTGAAATGTTGGAGTCTAGATAGCTGGCTTGCTTGGCAAGTTTTTGCAACCTATGGTAATTTTGGTCTTTTTTGTGATGTAAGTTGCTCTCACTTTGAGCCAACAAATGGGGTCTTTTTCCCATTGCTGAGAGAACGACCTGGATGTTTGTTCATCTAATTGGGATTGTACGTTGTATTTGTGGATTGCTCTTGTGAAGACTGGAAATGTGATTCCAGAGATTGTTGTAGCTCGAAAGGATGGTGCCTGGATTGATGGTCTCGACCATGTTTTCAAGAAGGTGTTGGCTCTTCACCATGGAGAGCTAGTTCGATTGACAGGCTTTTTATAGCCTGAGTTGTTGGCTTCGTTGTGATGAGAGTGTCTTTCACTTTCTATCTCTTTGTACTTTGTGTTGGACTGTCCTTTTTGCTTGGTCATGACAGTGGTTTCTTTTTCTCCTATGGCCAGGTGAATGTTGATAGTTTCAAGGGCTCACTCTGGTCTTTTGTTTTAAGTTTAAGTTTGCAGCTTGTTTGGGGGTCTCTCCCAACCTTGTGGTTGAGGGAAGTGTGTTGTTATACAAGAGGTGGGCTTGGTATTCGCAGTCTACTTCTTTCACAGATCCTATGGAAGTGGAGCACTCCTATTGAAGTGGAAACTTTCTGCATGAAATTGGAGGTGGATGAGTCTTCTATTGAGGTGGAGACTTTCTTCGTGAATAAGGAGGTTTATAATTCCATATGGGCTCCCTTCTATGGATGTATTGATGGATGGTGGTTTAACGATTTCCGCCTTATTTTTTTGGTCTTTCTCCTCGCTGCTCCTATTGAGGTGGGCCCCTTTGCTATTGAGGTGGAAAGGGATGTTGCAGTTGGAGGGCGAATCTGCAATCACAGTGTTGTTGTTATTCACAGGAAGATCTTCGACAACCTTGCTTATACCAAGGGGATTACGAAAGTTTCAACTGATAGTTTGTTGGTTGAGCTTTGTTGGGGGTCTTTCATGACCTATGTTGTTCAGCCTTTTGAGGCTTTGTACTCACTCTACAGTCTCTCTATAAGGTTTCTCTGCTGACTGTGTGTCGTTAGTGACCTTTTGGTGAACAATCCTGCATAGTTCTTTGCGTTGTTGTTCTCTTGACAGCCTCATGACTGTGGCTTTGTAAGGGTCAACCCCCTTGTTTTGGCTGCTGCTAATATCAAAAAAAATAAGTCGTATGGAGTGTCTACTACCAACTTGTAAAATTATTTGAGAATGCTTCTAAAAACACTGTGTTTAATTTTTTTATATCAATATTTTAGATGACAGTATAATGTACTGACAACACTCTCAGCCGTAAGGCACCCTTTGTAGCACACCTTCACCGTACTATCGTACAGACACCTGGTAACTAGCATCGTATGTCGGCACCTGACACCTACCACCCACACACTCATGAGTCACCGTATAGTCTTCTAGCACCCGTACGGTTAACACTGTACAGCCTTCACCCGCACCCATACGTTGCATATGGTCTTCCTCGCGTACGGCTAAATCACCTCTCTTGTTCTATGCCAACCGCCGTACCACCCAACACTATGTCGTAGAGCAAGATAGCCTTCCACTCGTACGTTCAAATCACCATACAGTCTCACAAACAAATGATCGTACGCCACAAGCTCACCGTACGGTAATCTTCCACACCTAGTCACTACGGTGTGTTGGTTCCCAAATCCGCAGATGGGAATCCTATGAGTCTTGCCAACTCGATGTTGGGATTTCCAACTGGTTATGGCCAACGTGACGGGATTGATCGATACAATCCAAATCCCCTGCGCTTCTGGCTCTGCAAGGCCAAGGCGGGTGTACCTGGTCCTGGACAAATCACTTGAACCCAAGATACTTATAGCAGATTGGTTAGAATGTGAATGCAGCGGAAGTTTCCCAAATGGCAAGGATTATAGAAAACTTATAACTTCTTCAAATAAGTACGACTTTCAATGATAACTTCAAAGCATGAATGCTTTCGAGCTTGCAGATTCTGAATTGAAAATAAAACAGTTAATTATATAACTTGTAAAAGTATTAAAATATTATGAATTGTAAAATGAGTAGATATATCAACTTTCAAAGGAAAGATAAAAAATTATTGCCAGCATATGGATTAGGAACAATGAGCAAAGTAAAGACCAGTGCAAGAATTCAAAAGAGGCGATAGAGTCAAAATTACAAGCCTTTACATACAACTTTATGAAATCTTATAATTTTAAACTATAAACAATTTCAATTATCAAGATGCAACGAATCAATTATATTTATGCACATTCAAACTAGTCTAAAATGTTTGTAACTCATATAGAGACAAATAGACGCAAATAAGGAAACAAATTGGTATTTCACAATATCTGCGATTATCAAGTTTGAAAAGCTATAACTGATTTAGTTCAATTATCCTGACAATAAATAATTTACAGAAAATAAGAAGTTATCATAAAGGACAGAGTTGTATAACGTTTTACTTCTAATGCCTTTTTAAAAATATAAAATAAAATCTCTTACTAGTTATGCCTGAAAAATAATGCAGCGAAGACGCTCAGTGCTGATGATCTATTCGTTGCAAATTAATTCCCAATAGCATATAGAGTTTGCTTCCCAATAGTCCAATATCCACAAGCTTAATTCAATAATCGCATCATTTCCAAATGAGGAAATTGATATTATAAAATAATATAGTATTCACCAGTCAAAAACCGGCTATATGTCTTGTTTGTAGTTGATGATCCACAATCATAAATTTACAAAGATTCAGCCTCCATCCGTTGAAAAATTTTATACATCAAGTCAGCATATACAATCTCTTTTGTGTCAGAGAATTGTCAGAGTCTGTCCCCTTTGTTTGATTTTGCATCTTATATTTAATTGAGGCTGAAAGGATGTCGGTTGCTTTTCCAAGCACCACACCTTTTCATAACAAATAACTAATGTTTGTTAATTTATAATATAACGTGGATACCGAACTTTT
>MU224715.1:267494-286408 GCA_018584345.1 Thuja plicata
TCTGGAAATAAGATGCATTAACCAATCATTGTAGCATAGAATAGTTAAAACATAAAATATGAACTTATATGGATAAATAAAATGGCAAATCAAATGGATGCCCTGATTTTATAAAATCAGGGCTCCACCACAGTGTTTACAGATAACTCCGTTTAACGAACAAGTAAAGCATACAAATTTGGCATTGAGGGAAGTACGTAGCAAGAGTATATTGCAAAATACAAAAGCATGGATAATTGATATTTGGATAGAGAATATTGTTATTGCTCAGATTACATCATATTCAGCAATAGGAAGAATAGGGTGAGGAGTTACTCCCACCGAAACTGCAAATACAGAATAGGGAGGATCTTGCACCCCCAAAACTGCAACAGTGTTGAACTCCAACTGGAATTCGCAAATACAAAGGAAATATAAAACTCCCCATACCTACAACAATGCCAAACTCGGCCATATAAATGGGCTCCAGGAAGTTTCCCGAAGGGTTATAAACTAGCCGACACAACTTATTATTCTATAACTAATGAATAAAAATAGGCCCGTAAGATATTATTAATTTCGGGGCAACTCAAATAATTAAATTAATTTGAGCTATTTAATTATTCTGGGGACATTACAATCCTCCTGACCAAAGAATGGCTTGCCCTCAAGCAATTGCAAGCTCGGATGCTCCAAGATCTATTCACTTTCCCATGTGGCATCTTCAATGGGTAGGTCCTTCCATCGAACTAGATACTCCCTGATGGTGTGTGACCTCAGCTTCCTCCCTCCAACATCGATGATCTTTGCAGGCTCCAGAATAAGTTTTCCTTCTTCGTCAATAGGTGGGAGTTCCTGGAAACCGTGACACGTTGTTCGACCGCCTTCTTGAGGCATGAAACGTGAAAGACGTGAATCTAGCTCCCCTCTGGAAGATCCAAATCATAGGAAACTTCCCCCACTTTCCGTACCATCCTGTACGGCCCATAGAATCGAGGCTTTAGCTTCTCAACACCACTTTTCTTCAAGGAAGACTGTCTGTATGGCTGTAGTTGGAGGTATACCAGATCTCCTACTTCAAACTTCGGTCAACCCTATGCCTATCGGCATACATTTTCTACTGATTTTGAGTCAATTGTAGGTTATCCTTAAGACACCAAAGGATATCCAAACTCTCTTGTAACCAGTCCTTGGCCCTCAGTGCACAACTGTCGCCTAATACCAGATCCACAAATGACAAGGCCTCATAACCATATAGTGCCTTGAATGGTAACATACCTATTGACATGTGGTAGGTAGTGTTGTAACAATGCTCTCCCAAATGAAGCCAACGGATCCACGCTTCTTGCTGTGTTGCAACGTAATTTCTTAGGTAGCCCTCCAACCACTTGTTCACAATCTCTGTCTGACCATCTGTTTGTGGGTGGTAGCTCGTACTCAGTGACAACTTCATACCTGCCAAGCAAAAAAGTTCCTTCCAGAAAGTGCTAAGGAAACGACTAACCATGTCACTGACTATGTTTCGCGAAAGACCGTGCAAGCGGAATACCTCTCGAAAGAACAACTCGGTCACCTGAGCTACCTAAAATCCTGTGGGGATGGCAAAGAAATGAGCGTATTTGGTCAAACGATCCACCACAACATAAATGCAATCGCTTCATTGCACCTTGGGAAGTCCTATGATGAAACCCGTCAAGATGCTCTCCCATTTCTGATCTAGTATAGGAAAAGGTTGAAGTAGCCCTGCAGGCAAGGTGTGCTCGGATTTATTCTGTTGGCAAGTGACAAATTCCCTTACGTACTGTAGTACATCATCTTTGAGGCCGCTCCAAGCAAACCTCTCATGAACTTGCCTATAGGTCCTGAGGTACCCCAGGTGTCCTGCCAAGGGTGAATCATGGATTTCCCTCAAAATCTTCTCCTTCAACTTTGATTCGGGTACCAAATAGATTTTGTCTTTGTAGTAGATGACATCGTCAACTACCTTGTACATGTCATCCTGTATTTGACCATCCATCAACTGGCATGCAAAGGTGTTCTTGGAATACTCAACCAACAGAAGGGTCTTCCAAACTGCTAAAATTTGTGACAGTGAACATATGGCAGGTCTCCTTGACAGTGCATTAGCCACCACATTCTTTTTCTACTTCACATACTCAATGTCAAAATCATATGCTTGGATTTTATTCACCCATTTCTGTTGTCGCTCGTTCAAGACCTTCTGCTCCATGAAGTATCTCAGACTGTTGTGGTCTGTCCGCACAACAAATTCTACTCCAACCCTATATTGTCAAAATTTGACCAGAGCATGCATGATGATGAGCATTTCCTTATCAAAAATTGAGTACAGACGTTTTTCTCTGAGAGTTTCCGACTCTCAAACGTGATGGGGTGATGCTCTTGCATTAACACTACTCCAATGCCTTCTCCTGATGCATCGCACTCTACGACGAAGGGTCGAGTTAAGTCTAGTAGTGCCAATACTGGACACGTACTCATAACCACCTTTAATTTGTCGAAGGCATGTTGTGCCTGCTCATCCCAATGGAAAGCCCCTCTCTTTGTCAAATCTATCAGTGGTGCACCTAGCTGTGAAAACCCTTTCACAAACCTTCAAAAGTAACTGCACAATCTAAAGAGCCCACACAACTCTGTGAGTGTCCTGAGTGGGGGCCAATCAAGGATTGCCTGAATCTTTTCCTGATGCACCTGAACCCCGCCAGCACTGATGATGTGACCCAAGTACAAAATCTAAGTTATCCCAAATTCACATTTGGATCTCTTTGCGAACAGCAAGTGTGACTCCATGATTCCTAATGCTTCGTCCAAATGTCTCAGATGTTCTTCCCACATCTTGCTGTAAAAAACTATGTCATCAAAGAATACTAGAAAAAACTTACACAGTTGCTTGTTGAAGATGTAGTTCATACAGGACTGGAAAGTGGTTGAAGCATTGGTCAACCCAAATGGCATAACCAAGGACTCGTAGTGTCCATAGTGGCAACGGAATGTTGTATTTTGGACATCTTGCTCCCTCATGCAGATTTGGTGGTAGCCGGAGCGAAGATCAATTTTGGAGAAGTAAACCGCTCCATGTAGTTCATCCAACAGCTCATCGATCCTCGGGATGAGGTATCTATTCTTGATGGTCTTCTTGTTCAACGCACGGTAGTCAATGCACATCCTAAGAGTCCCATCCTTCTTCACCGACACTACCGGGGATGCAAAGGGACTGGAGCTGGGTCGGATCCATCCTTTGTCAAGGAGTTCCTGGATCGTCTTTTCTATCTCTTCTTTGAACTGTTGGATGATATCAGTTTTTGGTACTGATCATACTGTTGATATTCATGTTTTGTCACTAATGTCAACATATGTTTTTGTGGAGAGGACAGACTGGTTACTTTACTGGCAGAAGTGTACGGACACTGTACGGATGATTCAGAACGATCGAAGTTGGATATATGAAGAAGAATGTGTGTTGACCTTATTTCTAAGGTCACTTGGCTTTATGTTGCATATTGCGGATGTTACAGTTGATTTGGTGAAGACTAGTTTCTAGATTATAACTGTGATGCTGGACAGAGCAGGTCTTTGTGTTTCGGGTATATCTTTCTAGCGAAGATATTTCAGAGGAAGCGATTTTACTAGTGGTCAGCCGACATATGTTGGAATAATGGGTTGAGTTTGATTGTTGTGTGATTACTGGTGACGTAAGCTGTGGCGTATATTCTGGAGGAGACCTATTTGGTGGCCGACTTCAGACATGTAGCGTGTAAAATGAATTGTGAGCATGGATTGCAGATCTAGAAGTATATGTGATGGATTGTATTTGATGTTTACTTGTTATAGGTACCGTGTGTATCTTAGCAAGGGGTTATATAATTATTTGTATATTGGGAAGCCTTAATTGGCCGACCTAATCAATTGTTTGTATATTGGGAAAGCTTAATTGGCCGACCTAAAGAATTATTGTAAGGGGGTATATATGTGAGATCTTTCTTTTGGAAAGATGTGGTAGAGATTAAAAGGGAAAGATAAGTGAAAGCTGCGAGGCTTGTTTTTTTGTTGGATGTAGAGCAGAGTTCTGTGACAAGAGTACTTCATTGGAACTGACCAAGCAAAGACAGTTGCTATCAGACAGTTCACTGGATTGTATATTTGCTATATACACTTGTTCGGATTGTGAATCCTTGAGGGTGGTTTTAACCTTCTTTGGGCAGTCTGCCTGGGCAGTGAGCCTACTACTTTTCTTAACTCCTAACAGGGTCTGTGTCCTAACAGGGACTGTGTACTGTCATGTTGTAATAAGCTCCTAATAGGGCTAAATCTTTTAATAGGGATACTATACTCTCAATACATTATTTGTGGGTGCTAATTCCCACCGGGGTTTTACCTTTAACAGGGTTTCCTCGACAACAAGTATTGTGTTATTGTGTTGACATTTACTGTGTTATCATTTGCATTGCAGTTTTGGCTTATAAAGTTTAAAGTTTAATAATCTATATTACAACTGATTCACCCCCCCTCTCAGTTGTCTTGTGGACTGTTATTCCTAACAATTGGTATCAAAGCTACTGGTCCTTAGAGAGAAAGCTTAACAGCTTGAGGTGATCCTGAAGATGACTTACTACAGGAAGGATAGTCTGAAATTTGATCCTGAAAACTTTGACAATTGGAAGAACAAGATGAGAACACACTTACTATGTTTGGGAATTGACTACTGGATGATCACAAAGAAGAGTGAAAATATAGCGACCAAAGATGAATTGGAGAAGGCTACTGAAGATGAAAAGAAGCTATTTTCATGTAATATGGTTGCAAGGGAACCCTTGATCAGCGCACTTTCTGAAGGTGAATTCATAGAAGTAAAAGACCTGGACTTTGCACATGAGATATGGACAAGATTAGAAGCATTGTATATTGGAGATAAGTTTACTAAACAGGCAAAGCTACAGAACTGGAAGACAAAAATGGAATCAATGAAGATGAGTGAAGATGAGAACATTAGGGCATATGCACACAGTATTACAGAAGTGGTTACTGGCATCAGAAACTCTGGAGGCACTTACAGTGAGGAAGAAGTGATTGCGAAGATACTCAAATCTTTGACACCTATCTACAAAACCAAAGTACAGGCTATAGAAGAGATTATACCTTTGACACCGAACTTTACTAGAGAGATGTTAATCGGAAAGCTAACTACTTTTGAGGCCGCAGAATTGGGAGATTCTTTACCTAAGGTTGAGTCAGCATTCAAGGCAACCGTATAAGAACAAAAAGACCTTATCTGGAAATGTGAGCACCAGCAGTGGTGACCTAAGAGAAGAGCTTGGAGACTATGCTAATGAATGAGAACAGATACAGGAAGAAGAAAGAAAGCTAGATGAAGTAGTGGCACTGATTGCTAGAAGAGAAAAGAGAGGTAAGGGCAAATTTGAAGGCAAATTACCTTTGAAATGTTTTTCATGTAACAAGATTGGTCATTTTGCATCTAGATGTCCTACAAGAGTTCCAAAGCACAAACCTAAGTTTTTCAAGTCTAAGTATTCAAAAGACAAGGAATGTTATTATGCTAGTGAAGGTGTATCTGATGATGATGACGACTATGATGAAATTGGATTTATTGTCATTAAAGATGATGAACCTCTGCATGAGGAAAAAGCCTTAGTATCCTATGTTGAAAAGAAATCTAAATGGGTTATAGATAGTGGTTGTTCACATCATATGACTGGAGGTAAAAATAAGTTTGTGAGTTTGAAAAGACATGATGGTGGCGTGTTCAGATTTGGTGATAATACTCCTAAGCTTATCATTGGAATAGGATCTATTTCTCTGGATGGGAAGACTAATACTGACAATGTATTACTTGTTGATGGACTTAAGCATAATCTATTGAGTGTTGGACAATTAGTGGACAAGGGTTATCAATTGAAATTCATTGATGGGAAATGCTCTATCAGAACTAAATCAAGAGACTTGATCGCATCTGGTACCAACTCTAGAGGTAATGTATTTGAATTGAACACATCTGAAGCTTCTTGTTTTATTGCGAAGGTTGATGATAGTTGGTTATGGCACAGCAGATTTTGTCATGTTATCTTTGATAACATTGTGAAGGCGAGTATGACAAAAGCAATAAGAGATCTACCTAAGATTGTGAAGCCATCTAACACTATGTATAGAGAGTGTGTTATGGGGAAGCAAACTAGAAGCACTTTTAAAAGCAAAGCTTATTCAGCAAAAGGGAAGTTGGATCTGGTGCATATAGATCTGTGTGGTCTTACAAGAACTAGATCATACTATGGTGAAAGGTACTTTATACTTTTTGTTGATTTTTCTAGGATGATGTGGGTTACATATTTGAGAGAGAAATCTGAAGTATTTCACAAGTTCAAGTTATTTAAAGCAAAAGTGGAGGATGAATCTGGCCTGAAGATAAAGTGTTTGAGATCAGACAGAGGTGGTGAGTTTACATTAGAACTATTTAATTCATACTGTGAAGAGCATGGAATATTCAGACAGACATCTACACCTAGGACACCACAATAGAATGGGATTGCAGAGCGAAGAAACATAACTATATTAGATGCTACAAGGACTATGCTACTGGAAGGTAATGTATCACATGTTCATTGGAGAGAAGTTGTTGGTATTGGTGTATACACTTTGAACAGAATTCAGATCAGAGAAGGTACAGGTAAAACTCCTTATGAATTATGGTTTGATCATACACCTACTGTGAAATATTTCAGAATATTTGGTAGTAAATGTTATATCAAGAGAGACGATGAGAGAGGCAAGTTTGATGCTAGAAGTGATGAAGGAATTTTTCTTGGTTATTCTACTAAGAGTAAAGCATATAAATGTTACAATCTGAGATTGAGGAAGTTGATTGAAAGCGCCAATGTTAGGATAGATGAAAAGTTTCAGATTCACGAAAGAATATATGAGCGTGGTCAGATTACAGAAATGAAAGAGGTTACTGCTGATCCTGAAGAACCTTTGATGGTTGACAATGAGACTGAAGATGAACTGATTGAGGTTACTGAGACTCCTAAGACACCGAGGTATGTAAAGAAGAACCATCCTGAAGATCAAATAATTGGTGATGTAAGGGCATGATGACTAGATCTAAAACTAGAGAAGAAATTTGTTTGATTTCTCAAGTTGAACCGAAAACTACTGATGAAGCATGTAGAGATGAATCTTGGACTAAAGCTATGGAAGAACTTGAACAGATAAAGAAAAATAATACTTGGGAATTGGTTCCAAGACATAAGATCAAAAATGTGATTGGTACTAAATGGGTTTTCGGAAACAAGATGGATGAAGAAGGAACAGTGGTAAGAAACAAGGCTAGACTGGTATGTAAAGGCTATTCGCAACAAGAAGGCATAGACTATGAAGAAACATTTGCTCTTGTTGCTAGATTGGAAGCTATGAGATTATTTCTTTCTTATGCTGCATATAAAGACTTTAAAGTTTATCAGATGGATGTGAAGTCAGCATTCTTGAATGGTGATCTGGAAGAAGAAGTTTACATTTAGCAACCTGATGGTTTTCCTTTGACAGATGATGAAAACATGGTTTGTAAGCTGAAGAAAACACTGTATGGACTGAAACAAGCACCGAGGGCATGGTATGCAAGGCTGGACAAGTACTTACTTCGTCTTGGTTTCAGGAAAGGTAATGCAGACAGTAATTTATATTTAAGAACTGATGAAGATGGAATCTTGATTATAGAAGTTTTTGTTGATGACATCATTTTTGGAGGCAATGACAAGATGAGTAAGTTCTCTAAAGAAATGGAAAATGAATTTGAGATGTCAATGATTGGTGAAATGAAATTTTTTGTTGGTTTGCAAATTAATCAAAGTAAGAATAGCATTTTTATATCTCAGACCAAGTATCTTAAGGAAATGTTAAAGAAATTTGGAATGGAAGATTGTAAACCTGTTGGAACACCTATGGTGACTGGACACAAACTAACTAGTAATGATGAGACTCAAAGTGTTGTTCAGACAAAGTACAGATCTATGATTGGTGGTCTACAATATCTAACTCACACTAGACCAGATATCACTAATGCAGTTGGAATTGTGGCTAGATATCAGGCAGATCCTAAAGAAACACATTTTGTTGCTGTGAAAAGAATTTTCAGATATTTGAAAGGGACAATAGAATATGGATTATGGTATGAAAAATCAAATGATTTTACCCTGCAGGCTTATACTGATGCTGATTGGGCAGGTAATGTGGATGACAGAAAGAGTACAAGTGGTGGTGCATTTTTCCTTGGGAAAAGGCTGGTTTCTTGGTTGAGCAAGAAGCAGAACTGTATTGCTCAATCTACTGCTGAGTCAAAATATGTTGTTGCTGCAATAAATTGCAAACAAGTTGTTTGGATGAAACAAATGCTGAAAGACATTGGAATAATTTTTGAAGAACCAGTGGTTATCCACTGTGATAACACTAGCACAGTAAACATGTCGAAGAATCCTGTAATGCATTCAAAGACTAAGCACATTTCCATTAAGTATCATTTCTTGAGGGAGAAGGTAGCAGAGAAAGAAATTAAACTGGAATACATTAGCACAAAGGAACAGATAGCAGATATATTTACTAAAACTTTGCCAAAAGATGCTTTTGAATATCTCAGAAGCATGCTCGGGGTGATGGCCCCTCCCAGCGGTAATTAATTGATGCAGATATGCATCAGTCCAGTGGCTTTCAGAGCTATATCATTTTCTGGACTTGATGTATGGATCTACTCCTCAGGGGGAGTGATCGAAGGAACACTAGAGCACACTTGGGTGATTTTGCATCTGGTTGATTGGACATGAAGATTTGAAAAAGCTACACCTTACAAAAGACTGCAGATGAGTTATGGCACCCTTTGCCATTGCTGCCAAAGGGGGAAAGGAACTATGTGAAAATCCCTACTGTTTTGGGGAGATTTGTGTTGAGGATATTGAGAAGATTGTATTGAGAGAAGAAAGTATTTTTGAGTTGATTTTGGGTTGATGGATTTTCCCATATGTTGCCATCAATGCCAAAGGGGGAGATTGTTGGATGATATCAGTTTTTGGTACTGATCATACTGTTGATATTCATGTTTTGTCACTGATGTCAACATATGTTTCTGTGGAGAGGACAGACTAGTTACTTAACTAGCAGAAGTGTACGAACACTGTACGGATGATTCAGAATGATCGAAGTTGGATATATGAAGAAGGATGTGTGTTGACCTTATTTCTAAGGTCGCTTGGCTTTATGTTGCATATTGCGGATGTTACAGTTGATTTGGTGAAGACTGGTTTCTGGACTGAACTGTGATGCTGGACAGAGCAGGTCTTTGTGTTTCGGGTATATCTTTCTAGCGAAGATATTTCAGATGAAGCGAGCTTACTAGTGGTTAGCCGACATATGTTGGAATAATGGATTGAGTTTGATTGTTGTGTGATTACTAGTGACGTCAGCTGTGGCGTATATTCTGGAGGAGACCTATCTGGTGGCCGACTTCAGACATGTAGCGTGTAAAACGAATTGTGAGCGTGGATTGCGGATCTAGAAGTATATGTGATGGATTGTATTTGATGTTTACTTGTTATAGGTACCGTGTGTATCTTAGCAAGGGGTTATATAATTATTTGTATATTGGAAAGCCTTAATTGGCCGACCTAATCAATTGTTTGTATATTGGGAAAGCTTAATTGGCCAACCTAAAGAATTATTGTAAGGGGGTATATATGTGAGATCTTTTCTTTTGGAAAGATGTGGTAGAGATTAAAAGGGAAAGATAAGTGAAAGTTGTGAGGCTTGTTTTGCTGTTGGATGTAGAGCAGAGTTCTATGACAAGAGTACTTCATTGGAACTGACCAAGCAAAGACAGTTGCTATCAGACAGTTCACTGGATTGTATATTTGTTATATACACTTGTTCGGATTGTGAATCCTTGAGGGTGGTTTTAACCTTCTTTGGGTAGTATGCCTGGGCAGTGACCCTACTACTTTTCTTGACTCCTAACAGGGTTTGTCTCCTAACAGGGACTGTGTACTATAATGTTGTAATAAGCTCCTAATAGGGCTAAATCTTTTAACAAGGATACTATACTCTCAGTACATTATTTGTGGGTGCTAATTCCCACCGGGGTTTTACCTTTAACAGGGTTTCCTCGACAACAAGTATTGTGTTATTGTGTTGACATTCACTGTGTTATCATTTGCATTGCAGTTTTGGCTTATAAAGTTTAAAGTTTAATAATCTATATTACAACTGATTCACCCCCCCCCCTCTCAGTTGTCTTGTGGACTGTTATTCCTAACATGAACTTCTTGGGATGACGATAGGATGTAGTGATAACAGGCTTGGCTCCTTCCTCCAGCTCGATGGTGTGCTCAAAACCTCTAGGTGGGGTATACCGGGTGGAATATCTGCGAAGACCAAATTGTGCTTGCCTAACACTGCCTAAAGCTCGTCATCATGGTAGTAAGCTTGTGGCCCACTCAAAGGTTTGGCGAGACCAAACATTGTGCTCCCCAGACGATGTTATCGTGTCTGAAAGTTGCTTACATCCATTTAGCCGAAATCTCCCTCAGACCGCCATTCGACATTCCTCTCGGCACAACCTTTTTGCCATCCACTTTGAATGAGAACTCCATCCTCTTGAAACTTTGTGTATTGGTTGAGGGTCTCCATCCATTGAATGGCCAATATGACATCTGTATCATCGAGATCTACCAAAAAGAAATCATCTGTCATCGTGTAGTTTCCCATGGTAATACTCAATTGTGGAACTAGATGAGTACATGATAATAGATTTCCTCCCGCTACCTTGACTTCAAACTCCTCATGCTCCTCCATACGCAAACCCCTCCAGGTGACGAGTGATGAGTTGATGAAGTTGAGAGTGGCCCCGTTGTCTAGCATGACTAGGACCAGTTGTCCCTAGAGCATACCACAAACCCGAAACACACTACACCTTGGAGTGATAGTTAGTGCTGCAATGACGGCCCCTCTCTGTATCAGTGTGGCAATTTTCTCTCCTTTAGCCTCCTCTTTTTCCTGCGGCTCAGATTCTTCATTTTCCTCCTCGCTATCAGATGTCACTTCAATGTAATGGGTCTTTCCTTTGCCTAAACATCGGTGACCTGGTTCCCACGGCTCCTTGCATGTGTAACAAAGCTTTCTCCTCCTAAGTTCTTTATTTGTTGCCTTATCCAATGACAGTTTCTTCGGGTAGGATTTTCTATCTTGCTCATTCGATGCGAGGGGTGGTTTGGAATGCGTGTAACTCTTGGTAGAAGAAGATGACGTAGCCATGTCACGCGCCTTCTTAATCGCTTGGATGAGCGTGCTGGGGTTGAACCCTTTGACCCAAGTTTGAAAAACTCGAACTCGACAATAACTCGGTCGGCCCAAAAAATTTGACAAACTCAGAATCGCCAAAAACTCGGCAAAAAAATCAGCAATAAATCGGCACTTTTATCGAACATTTGAAAATATATAATTTCTTAAAATATTTTTAAAAACACACATATACACCAAATTTGTAGAACATATAACCTTTGAGTTAAAAACATAGCAATTAGAACTTAGCAAATTAACATAGAAACATATACCAAAAAAACAAGTGCAATCACAAATGGTTGTCTAAATCTAAGATCAAATTTTGCTAACTCTAAGGAGTAACTGAGCTCAAAAGTTATCAGACTTTTAATAAGGGCAGTCACCAAATAGTTGTCTAAGTCTGAGCTCAAATATTAGCTAGGTCTATGAAATATTATATATAATTATTAATATATATAAATAAACATGTTTATATTTACATTTGAAATGCATTAGTCAATATCTTATATTTTAAATATGGTGTAAATATATTCTATAATCTTACATTTTAAATACAATGTATAATTTTAAATTTTAAATAATAAATATACTAAATACAGTGTAACTGTAAATATATTTTATAAATTCAAATGATAAATATTAAATTCCTATGTCAAATTTAAATAGGATTTTATAAATATTAATTAGTCGTATTTTAAAAAAAACAAATATTTGAAATCAAATTGCAAATATTTAATAAATTTAAAAAAAAACAAAGACCTGAGAACGAACTTGTCACTTGTCGTTTTTTGGCTTCCAATCACCTACTCACCTACTTTTGTTTTTGCTTCCAATCAGTTGTTGTCGTTTATTCCTATTTCTTCCAATCAGTTGTTGTCGTTTATTCCTATTTCTTCCAATCTTCAGCTCAGACTTGAGTTTCGTGGGCTTCAAACAACGCAGATGTGAATAAATAAAAAACCCAAAAAAATTGTTATAAAGTGTCACCAAAAAAACCCCTGAAACCCTACTTTTAGTTGTGATTATTTTAATTTTAATTTTGTCACTTTCTGCGCTGAGTTTTTCCCATTTTAGCTGCGAGATTTGGCGATTTTTTGTAGAAAATATTGTCGCATGAAAAATTAATGCGTGATCGATTTTATGGGTGATTAAATCGCCGAGGCTAAGGACAGGCGATATATCGCGCGATATATGATATATCACAGTGTTTTCAACAATGCTTTGACCCAACCTTTCAGGGGTTCCATCAACTCATCCATGAACAACAACCAATCTCCTCTCCAAGATGTCTATAACCAATACGAACAGCCTCTGAAATTCTGTGATGTAACTGTCCATTGGTCTCGACTGCTTCAGTTGAGCCAACTCCTTGAAGTTGAACTCTGGGTCCTTCCCGTCAAAGAAATCTATAAGTCTCTCCATGAAATCGGCATATAAGGTTACTCGATCGTGACCAAGGGTGACCATCCCATGGTGCCACCATTCATGAGCGATTCCTTCCAGGTGAAGTGTTGCAAATTTGATTGCCTCATCCTCCGGCATTGGGTTGAGCTGGAAGTAGGTGTCTGCTTTTTGTACACATGCTCGTGTTAATGTTGTCCTGGATCCATCAAAGGACGATGGATTTAGCTTGCCAATCTTCCGTTTGATGTCATCGTTGTAATAGCCACGACCCTGGCCGTACGAATATTTCATTCATAGATCTGCATAATCCTTGAAGGATATATCTCCCTCAAGATCCACATCCCTCCAATCTTTTCTAAGTTGCTCTTGCATCTCCTAGAAAGTGGGCTCTCGTACTCTGCGAGGTACTTTTGTTCTTTGGGGAAAGGCCAGCATCATCGATTGAGACTGTGAGCATTGTGTTTGCTCATCCAGTGACCGAATTTTCGCCATGTCCATTACGATCTCCATTTGTTCTACCTTCTACCAATCGTCACAATGTCTCCTCCATGAGTTGTTGTCGTTGTTCCCCTTTGACCATGGCTTCGTTGAGCTAAGTTTGGCTTCTGGTTAGCTCCCTTAACAATGTCGTGATTTCATTCCTATGGATCCCCTATTCTTTCCGTAGAACGATACCTCCTTCTGGTGTATACTATGAGCTCGTTCCACATCCACTACCCGACAGGCTGGCAGAATCACCGGCTCTAATACCACTGTAATGTACTGACGACACTCATCTGTACGGCACCCTCCGCAACACACCTTCACCGTACTACCGTACAATCACTTGGTAACTGGCACCATACGTCGACACCTTACACTTGCCACCCGTACACTTATGACTTGCGTCGTACGGTCTTCTAGCACCCATACAATTAACATCGTACGGCCTTCACCTACACACGTACATTGCCTATGGTCTTCCCCACGTACAACTAGATCACCTCTCTCGTTCTATGCCAACCTCCGTACCACCCAACACTATGTTGTATGACAAGATAGCTTTCCACCCGTACGGTCAGATCACCGTATGGTCTCTCTCAAAGAAATGACCGTACGCCACAAGTTCACCGTACGGTAATCTTCCACACCTAGTCAGTACGGTGTTTATAGATAACTTTGTTTAACGAACAAGTAAAGCATACAAATTTGGCATTGATGGAAGTAGGCAGCCAAAGTATATCGCAGAATACAAAAGCATGGATAACTGATATTTGGATAGAGAATATTGTTATTGCTCAAATTACATCAGATTCAGTAATAGGCAGAATAGGATGAGGAGTTACTCCCACCGAAACTGCAAATACAAAATAGGGAGGATCTTGCAAATACAAAGGAAAAATAAAACTCACCATACCTACAACAATGCCAAACTCAGCCATATAAATGGGCTCCGAGAAATTTCTCGAAGAGTTACAAACAGGCCGACACGACTTATTATTCTATAACTAATGAATAAAAACGGGCCCGTAAGATATTATTAATTTTGGGGCAACTCAAATAATTAAATTAATTTGAGCTATTTAATTATTACAGGGACATTACAGACACTCTGTGATCAATCAGCCAAACATGGTCCATATGGAAGCAATCCAGTAGTGAGAAGGCAGCAAAATTAAAATAAATAATCCTAGATGACACTTGGTAGGATTGCATGGAATATCTTCTTAATTTCACTAAGCCCATCATGAATATGAATCACTTTCTTGACATGGATAAGTCATGTTTGGGAGAGGTTTAAGATGGCATCGCTGCAATGTAATGTCCCCTTTGTGAAATAGGATATAATAATAAATAGTAATTAAAAAATATAAATATAAATAAATAGATAAATAGATAATAATTAAATATAATATAATATAATTACAAGTTAATTAACTTAATGAAAGGTCAAGAGACGCATAATGAAGAGTTGTAACTGCCTCAACATAAGATATAAAAGGGAGGAGAGTTCATTTGAAAGGGGATAGGGAGGAAGGAAGAAAGAGGAGAGCATAGGAATTGAAGAAGAAATAATGGAAGAAATGTGAAGAAAATAAGGAAGTGACTCTTTCAAAGGGCAGCAATAATAAAGGGTGGTAACTCTTTCAAAGGCTTGTGATTATGAAGGGTTGTGACTCTTCGAAAGGGTTGTGATATGAAGGGTTGTGACTCTTCAAAAGAGGGACTATTATGAAGGGTCGTGACTTTTGCCAAAAGTTAGACATAATGAAGAGGTGTGACCTCTCCCTCACATGGGAAGATATATAAGGGACAAGGATTCATTTGAAATGGACATCAAAAAAGTATGAAGGAAATAAAAAGGAAACAAGTGTTTGTTTTGTAATCAAAATAGGAGGAATCAGAAGTACAAATTTGATTTAAATAAGAAGTGCAGATATGATTGTGAAAGGTTGTGTCCCTTTCAAAGGATAGAAATAATGAGTTGACTTTTGCGGTGGCAATTAAGGGAAAACAGCTATGAGGACACCCTACTGCACTGTGATTGAGGGAGAACCACTAAGGGCACCCTATTGCAATGGCAATTAAGGGAGAACAGCTATGAGGGCACCCTACTACACTATAATTGAGGGAGAACCACTAAGGGCACCCTATTGCAGTGGTAGTTAAGGGAGAACAGCTAGGAGGCCACCCTACTACACTGTGATTTTGGGAGAACTGTTAAGGGCAAGAACCTTCCCAACCCATACTTCGGGGGACAATTGGTGAATCATAGTTAACTCCAACCATAGACGAATGTAGGAGGACGTATGGAGGGAAAAGTGCGTTCTTAGGGCACCCTATTGTGCTTCCATGCTCCACATCTCCTATAATTGGAATTCACATATGATTTAAGTACTACATAATGATGAAGATATATTCTCTTTACTCTAACTTGCGATTTGTTTCTGAATAATGTTTGCATTATTAAATATATATACTTCTATTTGTATGTTAGAATTGTGTTCATGTGCTGAATGCAAGATTTCAAGTTACAAGTCACATAATTCAAGTAACCTTTTAATTGGTAAACCCTAACCCTAATCTATTATGATTGGGATTTAGGGCATCTAGGGCAAATTAGGAGGGGGAAATTACATGCAATGGTAGAGAAGATGAAGTCCATCCTAAATGAAAAAGAATGACATCCTGAAGAACAATTATTTAAAGAGGTGCAAGCAATTTGTGTTGAGCAATGGAACAAAATGACTATCACACTCCTCTACTTGCCTTAGCATTGACTCCCAAGTAGTACAACAACAAGATCCTTGCTATACCAACAAGGGTGCCACCATAGTGTGATGCATAAGTTTTCTGCTCTACATTCCTCAATAGCCATAAATTTTTAAAACTCCAAACTCTTGCAATCAAAGAGTTATAGGAATTTTATTAATTTTTACCCTTCCCTAAGTTTGATCTTTTTTCATGTCAAAACTTACTATTTACAAATTCAAAGTTTGATTTATAATTTATTAATTTAATAACTCTAATTCACTTTGCTTCAATAGCTTGCTAGTTCCTTATCATCCAAATAGAATTGGAGTACATACTCTATCCACTCAATGAAATGCAACCAAATGGCATCAAGTAAAGCAAAAGAGCTAGTTACGTGCATCCCAACTTGCACCTTCTTACTCACAAAGATAATGTGTACAAGGAAGGGGCAATGAAGTTATGGAATGTAGGCCCAAAGTGAACTAGATTGGATATTTATATTGTTGCACAATCTTCACTTTTTGAGGAGCACAGTAGCCAACATACTTTTACTACGAATGACACTGGGGTTCCATTGGATTCTTCTAATCTACTGACATCATTTGAAGTCAATTACAATGATGATGTTGATCTTAATGATGATCCATATAAAGTTGAACTACAATCCATATTATGTTGATCTGGCGTCAATTACACTATGCACTACAATAATTGTAGTATTTTAAAACATGAACAATGATTATCTATCGTGACATTCAAATTTGACAAAACATGGAATTAGTATATTGTATTTCAAATTTTGAAATTCATAATATCTATGGTAGTTTTCTTTAGCATGTGCACGATATATGGTATTCTAAACTTAAATTTTTTTTACACTGCAAATATATATGTTTGTATAATGTATGTATGATTTTTATATGTTTTTTGTACAACCATACCAACCTCCCGAAAAAAATTGCCATATCAGTGTATTGTACCTATGCTCATCGAATTCCAATTCGACAACTTAAACTAAGAATCATCACCTATAATGTTAGAAAATACAAAATCATCACTAGCATACTCATCAGCATTGAAGGATCTATCAAAAATCATCATTCGTTTCGGATTTACACTTCCGTATTTGACGTCTCTTGGCACAATTCTAGCAATTTACTTTTGGGTTACTAGGAGACTCAATCCCATCCTCCTTGGACTTTTAATCCCCACCACCTTTCTTCTTAAGCCCTCTATCCTTTGACCTACCCCTTCAATTGGTGCATCACTTGACAAATTACCCACAGACTTTCTCTCGATCTCTTCACTTAATGAAATGTCATCAATTTTCTTCCAATTTAAGTGAAAAACGATTACCATTAATTGTCATAATCCGATATTCCCCTGAATCGAGTAAGGAACATAACAAAATGCAGTTAGCATCCTCTTCTATCATGACTCCTATTGACATTAACTAACTCAAGATCAAATTGAAGGTGTTGGCATGATCATTTATAGAACCTCCATCTACCATATTCAATGAATATAACTTTCTTTTCAAGAAAAGCATGTTTACAAGACTCTGAGACTAATATAGAGTTTGTATTTTCTTCCACAATGAATATCTAGAGGGCTCTTCTAACACATTCATAAATACAAAATCTAAAAGACATGGACGATTAATACTTTGAGCTTTCTTATGCAATCCATTATATTCCCCATCAAACATACCTATAGGTTACACTAAAGAAGATACTAGTATCCACTGAAGTCTCTAACAAGAGGTCTTCTACCTTCAACTTCCATAACTCAAAGTCCTAACCACTGAAAGCGTTCCATCTTAGATCTTTATGTGCTTGTCACGAGTTCAATGACACATGCTCTATATTCTCTAAGATCCTTCAAATGCTCCCACTAAAACCACTTATACACATTGCAATAAACCTTAACACCAAAGTTTCAAAACTGCAATACTTTAGCAATTTCACTACTCACATACAATGATGACATCAAATGATATATAGCTTCACCCAAGAAACTACACACGAACATTAAATGTTGAGAATTTGATCCTTGTTACAGTTGACAGATTGACTGGGGCATTAGAACAACTTAAGATTATGTAATCAAATTCAGTTATGTTTGTTATACAAATTCAATTAGCAGTAGCACAGTAAAGGAAACACATGAAATTGTATGCAAACCAAATATACACGAGACACAAATTTATGTGAGAAACCCTTATAAGAACAAAAAGGTTATAGCAATTCTGTTCACAATAAATTACATCCAATAAAATAAGTCTCTCTTGCAAAGTCTCTCAATCTACAAACTACAACATACAACATCCAATGAGCTCTACAGATCTGTTGATTGTTGTTTTTGGTGTGCTCGTTTAACCACGGGCAATGATTTGCCCTCCCAACTATAGACAATACCCGATTGTCTCCCCTAAGCACTTGAATATCCAATCTGCTAGAAGATATGAATTGAATGCCAAGGAAAGAATGATCTTCCTATATACCCAATTGAAAGGCACCTTCTTGGAATCAACATATCTCTTCATAATGGGTAGCGGACTTACACAAGTCGGCCCTATACAAGTAATTAATATAATATATATTTTATATTTAAATTAAATGAAACACTTCTTCATAAGGTCGGCCCAAGCAAGGATCCGACCTCGGCTACAGGAAACAACACTCCCTCTTAGCTAGGGAGGAATCCTTGCTCATATCTGTGTCATGGAATAACATCCTCCCAGAGGGTGGAATAGAGTTCATCACGAATGCACTTAGTGTGATGACATCCATCATGGCTACACCCATGGATGGAAAATGAATATGAACACAAGAGCCTATCACGAAGTCACTCAACGTGATGTCATCATCTCATCATGACAGTCACCATGGCTACTCCCAGAGGGTGATCAAACACAAGTAATTTTTTCATGGAATCTCTCAACATGA
>MU224715.1:354826-365519 GCA_018584345.1 Thuja plicata
ACAAACAAGTGGTAATTTACCTTTATATTTACCTTTGCCTCTCTGCATTCTTCTGGCCATAAGTGCTTCAATTTCATCAAGATCATCTTCTTCATTTTCACTATCACTATCTCTTCTTATAGTGTCTTTGTGACTTGATTTAATTATTCTCATAGAAGTTTTTAATGCAGACTCTATGTTTGGTAAGACACTATTATCAAAGTTATTCATTTCAAATGAAATCAGTCTTCCAATTAAATTATCTAGAATAACATTGCTATTTTCTACTGCTCTCATTTCTTGAATGGTAGATACTCTAATAGCGTAGGTAGTAAGGTTCTTAGAATTTTACTTACCACTGTATCTTCTTCCAGTACACCTCCAACTCCTCAGATAGCATTGACTACCTCTTTAATTCTTGTGCTATACTGAGTGATGTTTTCTCCTTCTTTCATTTTGAGATCATCAAACTTTCCTCTAAGGCTTTCTGCCTTGGCTCTCAAATTTTTTTTGTCACCACCATGTACAAGCTTCAATTTGTCCCACATTTGCTTTGCAGATTTGCATTCTTTAACATCTTCAAATTTAGCATCGGAGAGTGAGGAAGCAAGCTCTATCATCATGTCATTGTGGTCATGCTTCTCGCTCATTTGTTCAACTGTCGATGCTCCTATGGGAAAAACATATTCAATTTCAAGGAGTTGAGTAACATTATTACCAATACCTAATAGGTGGAGTCTTATTCTGCTTTTCCATGAAGCAAAATTATCTTTGTTCAACTTGGGCACATCTCGTCTGTTCATCTTGTGATCTTTGACTTATGTCTTGAAACCTTCCTTCTAAGCACACAAGCTCTGAAACCAATTGTTAGTAATAACTTAGAGAGGGGGGGGTGAATCAGTGGCCTCAAAAATTTATCCTTTAATCACTAACCACCAATCAAATAAACCTCAGATTATTAAGTCCCTATTAGATACATGCCATGAAATACTTATAATGATTAACTATCTGTCAGTTTTCCTTGTCTGTCATTATTCTCTTTGATTACCGATATGCAGTATAACTATTTACCAAAATACAGTAAATAAGTAGAGTATACCGATATATCCAGAAATGTATATGTGAAATGTAAAATAGTAAAGTAATAAACTATATACACAAAACACTTGGATTTTAACATGGAAACCCTGTTGAGGGAAAAAGCCACTGGGACCGGTACCCCAAATTTTCACTCTTCTGAAGTGAGCCTTGTTAAGACCCAACCCTGTTAAAGGTTATAAACACACTATTAGGTGTGACCTTGTTAGAGGATTTTATACATATAGGTTGTCACTTAGTATCGGGCAACTCAGTTTTCTACCATCCTTGAATCAACCTCTTTCTTAGACTGTCAATAGGCTTTAGGAAAATCTAGTGCTACTTTCATGAATCAACCTTTTTGGCACTCCTTGGGATGTACCTCAATATATAGAAGACTGTTAAGTCCTACTCTACTAAGAGACTTGATGCTTCAATGGTTAAACTGAAACAAAATGACTTGTTTCTAATGTAACTTGAATTGTAGATTTTTAGATCTATTTAAGTACATTACCTCTCTGATCAATATATCAATTCAATTCTTTGTGCTCCACACTTTCTTCTTTATGATGTTGTGCTCACTATTTGTCGGTGTCTGCAGAATTCTTTAGCTCTCCCTTAGCTTGATTGATCAGGACTATATGAAGTTATCCTTCATCAATTTCTCTTCAGCATCCTCTTTTGATTCACTCCCCTTAATCCCTTTTCTGTGAATGTGATAAGGAAATGAATTAATCTTGTCTCTTATATAGACATGATATTCCTTAATTCTTAATTCTTGATTCTTGGCGTGAAAGACAATCCAGTCAATCTGATTTAAATCATAACTCCTGATTTATCTCATAGTTATCTTCTTGCCAACTATACAAATCTTCTTTAAATCAATCACTTAACTCTGGTCGAATAAAACAATGAAAACAACCAGTTAAGTCTATCTTTAGCTCTTGCCAACTAGATATTTTGTCATTTTCTAAACTCTCTATTCTGTCGGTTAACTCTTCAGTTAGTCACCGGTTACAACTGCCAGTTCCATTAGTGTGATTCCAGTTAGCTTTGGGATCTCTGTTCGTCAGGCATCATTGGATTTTTACTTGTTGGGTAACTCTATTTTTAGCTCATCAAGAAACCTATGGTTTCGCTTCGTCAGGAAACCTGTGGTTTTGCTTTGTCGGGCAACACTATCTTCAGCTCGTCGGGTATCATTGTAAATTTTCTTCTTTGGCTTTACCGATGGTGTGCACTCCGTCGGTGTAGTTTGACACTTAGTGAATACTTGACTTTTATGCATTGCTGAAAGCATAACCTTTGTTCCATTGATTCTCTAAAGTCTTTGGCATTATGTACATGACCATACAGATTATATCAAGTTGACATCAATGAAAATACAAACCATTAACTGATTTAATGCCTTGCATTATCTTCAACTTAACATTATCAAACATTCAATTAGTTATATGTCATCACTTCGCTCCTGTGTTCTTCTCAATCTCAGCCTTGCGTGGGTGTTTCAATGCTTTTACCTTCTCGGTTACAGGGTAACCAGTGATTGCATGGATAACATCTCAGGTTATCATCTTAGGCTCATCTAGCCATAGCTTTTGATTGTGCATTTGGCTCAATACTAACCGAATCCACTCAGTTTTGAATACCTTCAGGAACAATAGGGAATTAGTGAGCCCTTTCACTTGTATGTGTTAGTGTTCATCTTTATGGATCCATACTCATTACATAGATTCTTGTAAGCTTGTTCCGCCTCTAAATCACCAATTTCTACAATCTTGCAGTGGATGTATGCTCGCACGTCTTCAACGAGCAAAACCCTAGTTGGTATTCGTGAGAATGCTCCAGCATTGTCAGGTTGTGATGCAACCTCAGGGAAAATCTTGTAGTGAGGTTCCTCACAAGTAGAGTTCTTGACAATTTAAACCTTATCCTCTTTGATGTTCTTCATTTTGGTGGTTCTTGAGGTCATGGCCATTGTTTCAGATATTTAGGGGTTTATGAAAAATGCATAAAATAGAGTTCTTGGTTGTCGTTGAAACTTATTGTTTACACCTGTAGTGGTCACTGATCTGTTGGAGTGCTCTGGGTCGAGTTGAAGTTGCTCTGTGATGTTATTGTTGTTTGCACAAATTTCTCTCTCGTCGCTCTGCTCTAGTCGTGATGAACAATGAAACCCTTTTATTGCCCTTTTATAGATGTTTTCCCTAAAAGCGAGTCATTAATTCTCAACCACTCCTCGGTGTGTGAAGATGGAGTCCGTCGGTTAAAACATTAACTTCTCTCTTTGGTAACAACATGATGTTTTGGGGTGGTCATTCTCACCTCTTGCTTTTGCCGATGGGTTTCGGTGTATAACTCATTCAACTTGGTTGACTATCGGCGCGTCTTAGTTTACATTGGCAACTTTGCTTTTACATGTTAATTGACGCTTCTCGGTAAGTGTAGGCAGTTTCAGCTTTGAGTGTATACCGATGGATTTTGGTATGTATTACTTGATAGAATAGTTATCACAGATTTTAACAAGTAATATCATGAAGCATCTTTACTTATGCTAATTTGGAATTCTATCAACATATTATGGAGCTGATGTAAATGATACATAGTGTAATGCAGTTCCATACTTACTTGTTCTGCTTTGGTGGGGGTGGTAATGTCACTAGATCCATTGGATGGGGTGTCACCATTTGCATTGCTCGGTCTAGCTCCATCATTGTTTGAAGTTTTTCTCCACATTTTGTCTCTCATCCTCTAGATATCTTCAATGGTGTTTCCATTGGGATATGTGTTGGTCTCTGTGATTCAGTCTTTGCAGTCTTTCTTGAGATGACCAACTTTATGACAGTGTAAGCATGTCATTCCGGGGTTAGTCCAGCTTCTAGACTTTCTTGTACACTGTCTCATATAGTTTGCAACAATGTGACCAAATCTTCCACATGTTGTATAATTTGTCCATGTGTTTTAATCTCATACATACTGGTTACTGATTCTTTTTGGTTGATAGGGAGTTTCTTGACCTTTAGGCTTCCATGCATGCTTTTTCTTCTTGCAACATTCAAGAGTTGTGTGCCCATTCATTTTGTAGGTAGGACAATATTTTTCCATGTAGGTTTCCTTCTTTGGTTGTTTCATCTTAGACTTACATTCATATGCTTTATGTCCCTTCTTGTTACATTTATAACAAAATCCTATGAATGAAGATGTGGATTTGGGAATACCTTTCATTTTTCCTTTGCATACATTTGATGTGTGGCCTTGCTTGCCACAGTGATTGCATTTCAGCTTTCTTGTTCTTGGATTTGCATAGACATTCTTTGGATCAGCTTAATTGGGTGACTCTCCATTCTCGGTAAAGCCTAGACCGATGTTATTGTTGACTCTTCATTGTCCATCAAGAAAATCATCCATTCTTTTATTACTTTCTTTAGCTTTCTTGATAATTTCATTATGTTGTTGTTGAATTCTTATTTCATCTTTCAACTTTTCATTCTCTTCCCTTAGCTCACTGATAGCTTCTATTCTTTCAATGAGTTCAACATTCATTATGTTTGCCTCTTGAATCATAAGAATGATCTGATTTGTAACCTCATGGTGATGCTCTGTAAGTATTTGTATTTTAGACTCTTTCTCTTGTAGCTTTTCTGTAATATTTCTTCTATCATCAAAAGCTAGAGTTCGTTCTTTCTCAGCTTGCCTAGCACTGTTCATGACATCAATCATTCTTACCATCTATGTCTCTTGACCAATTTGCAGAGATTTCACTTGTCCAGCAAGATGTTGATTGATTTCATTTAGGCTTGCGATGTTTTGTTCTAATGTGTCTGATGCTTTGCTTGTAGTTGATCTTGAAGACTCAAAGAAATCTAGTATCTCTTCCTCATGGTAATATGTTTCACTATAGAGAGATTCCATAATCTTTCTTTCATCTAATAGTTGTCTCATATTGATTCTAGCTTCTTTATACTACTCATAGAAGATCTGAATTTCTAGCTTCTTATTCTCAATACTTTTGTCAAGTCTGTACTTCTCCATTGTATGAAATTTTCTCTTAAGCCTTTAATCTTTCCAGATAAGAGACTTAGCTCGATACCAATTGTTGGAATTAATGGGAAGTGTGTACTGAGAGGGGAGGGCTGAATCAGTACCTCTAAAACTTTTGTATCTTTTAACCTTTATCCTTTAAGTTATGAAATGTTTATCCAACCATCTATTCTATAATATCTTGATGTAAGATATACCAATTCATAAACTCAACCATACATGTGAACATTCATAGAAACATTCATGAAAGTAATTGACACATAACACAAGATATGATATCACAGAAAACTCCTGTTAGAAAGTAAAAACTGCGGTGGGGATGACACCCACAAATTATTCACTATCTGCAGATTGGAAGGGGCCGATTAAGGTTTACAATTTGATAACTTCTAATGATCTACCCTATTAAGAGTATCAATGGAGACCTATTAAAGTCTACTTTATTAAGAGCTTTAGCAACACTGTTGATTGTGCACTCGGTTAAGGGATTTATAGTTGGACTGTTAAATCCACCTTCCTTGAAAGGATTTTTACACTTTGCTTCACTTGTTAGAATGAGAGAAAATTACAATTTGACCTAGTGTATGCAATCTCCTATTTTTTATTACATATCCATTTAAGTTTACATGAATAAGTATATCACCTAATGTGATTGGATAATACCTTTGTTGCTCGGTAGCCTCTATTCTTGGTTCTTGATAACCAAATTCACCTTTTGTTGTTCTGGTTCTTGAAAATTTCAATATTATCCATAGATGTGCTCATATGCTTCATTCATCCTCTCATCCATTCTCACATCATGCATGAATGATTGCAACATCTATTTATAAGATAGATTGACCTAATCAAGTTTCACGTAAAACAATATTAACTCTAAGATCATAGGTTTACAACTTTACCTTGATCTCCTAGTCTATGTGTTTTAAATCAGTTAAACTGATTAAAGCACTTACATTCATGTTTATTGTCCCTAAAGAAATGGTTTTAAAAACAAATCAGATTCTATAAATAGAATAAGACTATTTTATCTGACATGGAAGTCAGATACACTTTTTGTGGGCTGCAACTGACTTTCAGTTTCTATCGGTCAGTTAGGCTCCGAAATCAGTTAGACTGTTTCTCGATATTCCTGCTTGAACTGTCTTTTGGGTTCCTCTGTGGCTGTTCTCTCGGTTTGCACTATAACCTGCTTGTCAGGTTCCACTTTCGGGTTCCTCTTTATCCTTTCCACTTTGCATTTTTGGTTTACACACAAAATTTTGTCGTTGGTTTTCTTTGTACTTAGCAATTTTCGGTGATCTCTGATATCTGCATTTTCGGTTTTCTCTTTGTCATGTTTTTCGGTGTATGCTTACCAAAAGTGTTCTTTGCATACTAATGGAAAAATCATGTTATCAGTATATAGGTAGGATAGTTAAGTTTCTCGATTTAGAAAGTAAATGTTCGATTTTTTTTCTACTTTCAATTTTGATTTGCTCCTATTTCCTTAATCATCTATTTTTTGGGTTTAATTTTTTTTCTTTAAAATTATTTTATAATAAATTTATATCTAAATATTAAAATAATATGCTTTTATGATAAAAAAATAATACATTTTTAAGAAGTATATATATGGATTAATTATTAGTTCAATACATAAATGGATTTTGAAATTAGTAATACACTAAGGATTATGCATCTATACTCAATCATAAACATGGTTATATTAGATAGATCAATCTATATCACTATCTAATAACTATAAAATAGCCAATGCTCCTACACTTATTTCTTATCTTAAAAAAATGATACCATGTCACCTACATATAGGAGAAATATACTCTGAATAGACTCCTAAAATATATCCTATACTCATATAAATTATAAAATCCATTTTAGAGTTTACTCGGGAGATCTCAATATCTTGAAAGGCAACATATTAAATAAGAATTCAATAAAGTACCACCTCATATACATCACCTTATCATACTCATTATTCACACGATACCAGAAAATCATGAAAAAGCAAGTAAGAAATTTGTCACTTAAATATTTTTCATTATCACTTGCCTTTTCAACATAAAGAAAAATGATAAAAGATATTTTCACATCTACGATGGAATTGAATATGATGCAATAATGATTTAAATGAAGCAATGTAAGGAGATTTGAAGCATGCATAAAATTTTGAGAAGATTGAGTAGGACAAATGGGTAATGGCTTACAACTGTAGGTTACGGTTTTCATCATGATTAAATCTATGTGAATTTGGATTAAATATCATAGAAGTATTTGTAACTCATTCCAGTATAAGAAAAAAACAAAATAGTTAGAATTATGGATACACCGATTAGGATGAAACCTAGTAAGAGGGAGATGTCATTCTGGGGAGAAATAACAGAGATAAAATTAGGAAAGATGAAGAGAGTGAAATATGAGCTTATCTTTAGAGTTGTAATGAATATTGTGGGAAAGGAGTTTCCACTGCTAGAGGTTCGCCCAAAGAATAATACATAAATAATAGCCATGTTTGCGGCTACAATTCTCCATGTCGACAAGGATAAGGCGGCAATAAGTGAGTTGTGTAATTGTTTGTTCAAGAAATTCCTACTGAATGAGTTAGAGGTAGTCCTTGAGAACATTAATGACAACTTATGCATTCCCAAACACAATGAATATGAGATCAAAAATCATCTGGTTTGAGTTTATCCCATTTTGATCATAGAGGACTATAATGCATTTGAGAAGAGATTACCAACAATAAAAAGGAGTTGGATGTTCCTCTTGAATGTAATGCAGGTTAGGATTTGGAATGAATAGAAGGGCATGGACTGGTATCTAAAGCCTAATAAGGTGGATCATAGCGATGAGGAGGAATATATTGACCATGGCAAGAACGAAAAGCAGAATGACAAATGCAAGGAGATAGCAGATTAATGCTTGGATTTACTTTTGTAGTAAAGTTTTCCTTTCTAGTAGTAGTGTAGTTTGTTTATAACTTAAGTAGGTAGGTTTGGATATAGTTTTAAATATTAATTGTTAGACTATCCTCAGATCTGGGCATAGATACATGCTTTTATGGTACTTTACAAACTTAAGATCTCAGTAATATGGTTATGAATATTTTAGTTGTTATATAAAGAATATATAGTTATAGATAAATTTATTAAGATTTCTATTGTGTTTGAAGTTTTGTATGGAGTATTACGAAAAAATTACTTTTAAGTTAAATTGTTGATGGGGTTTAGGTTAGGTTAACTAATTTTATTCCTTTTATTACGAGAAAATTTTTAAGAAAAAAGATGGTTAGATGTTAATGGACAGAATTGTATATATTCATCCATTAACAGTTGTCTAGATAGTTGGAATCTTGGATTTTTGGGAGATCAATCGACTCAGATCCCCCAAATTATGTTGTTTCCCTTAATTTATGAGTATAAATAGCACAACCACATCTACTCATTCACAAAGACATATTTACCTTGCCAAGGATGGACACCCTCATTAAGCTTTGAGGTCCAAAGAATCAAGTAGCCTTTTATGAAGCCATTAAAGGGGATGGACTAAAAAGGATTATTTTATTTTCTCATTTCCTGGTAGTTAGAGCAGTCTTCAGGATTCTTGGGAGAGAATTTATATCTAACACTGATATTTATAGAGCCAATTTTGATATACCGGAAATGTACATTGCCTCTGTGATACAAGTGGATCTAGATAAATATGCCATAGAATGACTCTGACGATGAATCTTCAAATGGAAGTTCTTAGGGACTTAGGTATAGTAATCAACAAAATTAGAAGTGATCTAACTATTCCAAAACCACAATATTATGAATCCCCTTTAATCGGGGGAAGACTTGTCCCCACCCTACCCATCTTAATAACATAAGATTTGGACACCTTCAAAAACAAATGCCCCTCCATTAGAAGAAACCTATTTTTTTGTTTCACTTCCCACATATTAGAAGACCACAAGAGGAAGATTGGTTTGACAGGTTCATTCAAGAAGATTGGGTTGGTGATTGGGGTTGGGAAGTTGAAGAAAATTATGATACATAAATTTTTGAGACTACAAAAGACACAGAAGGATCTAACATGAGAAATCAATAACCTTTCCTAAAATCCATGATAAACATCATAAATGGTCTTGATATTTGAATGTCAGATGAAATTCACTAGATGTAACTTAATGAAGGAAGACCAATAATTTTGAAACAAGTAGTGTATGTCCAAAGATTCTATTCTATAAAAATGAGGTCATGTCAATCTTAAGAAGATTTGGTCAAATTCAATAAAAGAATATCTATATTAAGGTTTTGTCAGAATGTATGGTAACGATTTCATTGCCACGATGATTTTTGGAATTCTGAGGAATGGTCTGGGAGTCTTATAAGAAAATAGGTTACTTAAACTAAACCATATTAAAGAATGGTCTAAAACCATGGATTGGTAATATACTAAAGCTCTTTTTTCTTGAGGTAAACATGGAAAATTCCTTCTATGATGACCTCAAGAAAGAGTTCAATACATAAGCTCTCGCATTTTCAGATTCGTAGATACAATATTGTGAGGTTAAATTTTTGAAAGTTAGTTTATTTAGCTCTGTTTAGGAAATAATATCACTTCTTTAAAAACTGGAATGTTGTTTCTCTATCTAGAATCATGGAAGATAGTGTGTAGGTTTATGCAAATCTAGGTCCCCTTGACACATTAATTTTCATAAATAAATATCAAATTTGATTTAAGTATATCTACATGTTTCGGTAGAAGTTTATTAAATTCATATACAGAGCAACTGATACATTGACATGTATTTTTATGGTTAAATCTATCCTTACTGAAACATATTTCAATTTTGAAGAATCTAATTACAAATATTTTTTGGTCTTTGATAGGGTAAGAGCAAAATAAAATGGTAAGAATGATATCATGGTTTTTTATGATTAGAAAATTGCAGGGAATAAATTAAAACATGATCTAATCATAACACTAATAACTATCAATTATGGCCACATCAGTCAAGAATTCATGTATAATTTCTCACTAATCAAGATAAGTAAATCAATAGTGATTTAAGAATAAATTAGCAGGTTCTAGATATTTAAATGCCTAAAGGTTTTCCACAAAATAAACATTGAGGTAATAAAAAGTTTGAAATTGAGATATTACTCTATTTATGAGCTTGGAATAAGCATATAATCATAGAAAATCAAGGCTTGTACTAACAACTTAACAAAGTTCTTGGTAGAGTTTTTGTGTTGTTTTAAGTGGCGATTTTAGTCACAAAGTAAATCCCAAACATCAAGCAAAATTAAGAAAGAAAGAACAGCAGAGGCAAGGAACAAGAGATCAATGAAATGAGAAATATATCTTAAAGATTAATAAAATTCCAAGAAAGTAAAAGAGTAAAGACAATAACTTCAAGCAACCTGATCCAGATAAATCTGTACTAAACATTATAAAGAAAAACTTGGATATAAGTTTAAATGTACTATATTGGACATGTACAACCCAAGGGCTAAACTTTTGTCGGTTGTCTAGGGTAGAACAATGTTTAAATTGTATTTTTTGTATTTATTTTTATGAATTGGGTTGAAATACCCCGAGCAAGACCATA
>MU224715.1:390376-402531 GCA_018584345.1 Thuja plicata
TATATATATATTGTTCGATCACTTGAACTATTGCATAGACTTATGCCTTCAATTCAAGAAAAAAATATTGGATCGTGGCAAAAGGGGTCTTTAGATATCTTTGTAGCACTTAAAATTATTCTATTGGGAAGAGCCTTGCATATATAATGTTGTATTTATGTGGATTATTTTAGTTACATTGATAGAAAGAGATCCACAATCAACTATGTATTTTCTTAAATTTGTTGAAGTAGTTAGTTGGATGATTAGGAGACAAGTCGTTACTCTTTCAACAATCAAAGTAGAGTATATGAAATTTTCTCATATTTGTAAGGAAGTGGTGGGGCTTCAAATATTTTGTTTAGATGTTTATCTCCCATTTAAGATATTAAATGATAAATTGTAATAGTAAGAGTGCAATCAATTTCATCAAGGACTTTTTGTTTCATGCTTGAATAAAGCATATTGATTTTCAAAGTAATGCCCCACCAAGGAACCCTTGGAAACATAGGGTCAATTATGCACTTAAAATTATTATTTTGATACATAAGATATAAAAATCACAAACAAATTCAATAACTAACCACAAGCATAAGAAATGATATACAAAAATGATCCTCAGATGATTGTGCACAAGTAGAAGACTGGAAAACATAGTCAAAGGTTCCAAGATAATCCACAACACAATCATGAACGGCTAAGTCATATTCAAGCCACCATGTGAGAGTCTGGAATTCATCCTTGAACCTCAAGGGTCAAAATTAGACCAATGTCAATGGTCATCAATCAAGGAGACAAGTCCATCCTCATTACAATTCAATAACATAATTCTTTTTAAGCCCAAAACAAGAAAGTGATCACAAATACATCATAACGAATCAGAAAACCGATTATGAATATATGAAAGGCATCCCAGGGAAAAAGGGTATCCAAATATAAAATTACATTTTTACAGACCCTTGGAAAATTCTCACTGTCTCAAATGTACTAATTCAAATGCATTGGAAAACATGTCATATGCACTAGAAAACATGTCAGATGCACTAATTTGTATCGCATATGTGCTAGACTATTTATCATATAGATTGTTGGAAAACATATTGTATATGCTAGAAAAAAATCATATGCGTTGGAAAAAAAGTCATATGCTCTAGAAAAAAGTCATAGTCACTAGAAAACAAGTCATATGCACTAGAAAATAAGTCATATGTGCTCGAAAACCAGTTATATGCACTATATTGCCCCTAGATTGCATAAAATGAAAGATAACTTAATCTAAATGAGTGTTTTCTTAGTTCAATCACCAGGTAGGCATGCCGACTCCAACTTATAGCTAAATAGAAAGGCTTTCTCCACACTAGGGAGTATTCAATAATCAAATAAAAGTAATACTCATTCAATAACAAGATCAATACATAAAATATTTAAGCTAAGAACATAAAAAACAAAGCATTTTTATATATCAATGAAACAAGATAAAGGAATAAAATTGAGAACTCAATCCTCAAAATATGTATCTCTGGAGGAAGATCGTCACCTATACACTGCTCCCAAGTAGTGGTAAAGTGAAACAAAACCCTATCATGTGGAACCCTCAGGCCCACCCCAATGTGCTCACAAAGATAGTAACCCGACCAAAAACATATGGTAAGCACACACATGCCAAGCAGATGCATACACTCAGAGGATGGTGTAGTGGTCCAATGCAATACAATGCAACAACATAATGCAAGTAGGTCAAGGTCACTACTCATAACTAAATAGGGTATAGTGTTGGGACTCAAGAATGGAGTGTCATCACATGACTCGTGAAAGCTCATGCGGTCTTGAGCATTCCTTCTCTCATCAAGGATGCTCAACTATGTCATCTCAACATTTGTAGATGATCATGAATATGCCAGCTCAACATTTGCAAATGGTCATGGCTATAATGACTCAACATTTGTAGATGACCACAACTGTACTAGCTCCACATCACTCAGGCAACCACAATACCAATACTAATTAATTTTTTTATTATGTGTTTTTACCCAAATTTGTTTAATGTTATTAATTGTTACAATTAGCTCCTCCAAGGGTTACCTTGGAACCCCTTTATGTCCCATCCTACCTTGGGAAGATACTCCATTCCACTACTCCACACTTACCAGTCAAAATACAATGTTAAAAAATACAAAGCAAAGAGATGCCATGCAACAAAAAGGGGACACAAGATATGCTCAATTAGACTCACCAAGAGCTCGGTCACTCAAACCTTGACATAGGAGCATAAATCTACTACATGTATGGATGCAGTCTCCACCGTACATCTACACAATAAAAAGGCCTCACACCCAAGGAAATTAAATAGGGACTCAGTCTACACTAAGGACAAGATAACCCATAGTTTGTTCACTTGGTCTGTACAGAGGACAAAAGCACAAGATGCACCATCTATTTGGTAAACACCAAGGATGTGGAATAACATAAGCATCAAAAGCAAGAAAAGAAATAACATGAATCCAATTCACTCCCAAATATTCAAGGCAAGAAAACCAAGTAAAAGCAATAACAAGCAACAACATGAGGTCAAGTCACTCCCAAGCACTCAAGGTAGGAAATTGAGTAAAATGCAATAAAGGAGTAAATGCCAAACTTCTCAATTGACCACTCTACCAAGAGATTGGATTTTGAATTAATCTATCAAAACTCTCTCAAGAACATGAGGAAATCTCACAAACCACAAAATACACCAAAATTCCAAATTTTGGCATAATATGGCAAGGTATAAAAATTGTCAATTTTAGCATTGAAATGGATATAAAATATCTAGAATTTATTATAAGAATTTAGATTCCACAATCCTACTATACATAAAAATGACTACTAAATTCAAAAACTATGCCAAACATGGCGACAAATAGATTCAATATGACACAAAACAACACGTCCACAAAAAAAGTCCAAAAACCAAACTCAAAGAAAAGCTACGAAATTAAAACCCATTTGCCCTTATGGTCCAACTAACCCAAAATCCAATAAAATATCAATTTTGAAATCATTGGAGAAAATAGACAACCTCAAGGCGGAAAATTTCAATCTAGAAACCTCATATACCATATAAACTCAATTGAGTGAAATAAGCATAGGGGAAAGTGGGGAAACTACTAATTATCATCCCCACAATGAAAAAGAAATCAACTGAAATAGACAAGGGATGAATAAAATATGAGAAGCCCTACCTATCACCAAGCCGAAGACACTGAAACAAGTAGAAGAAAATAAAAACTCTACAGAATTGCAAATGGCTCCACAGGAACAAGAACAATTGCGACAGATTTCAAACAAGCTGCTACTCATGAGGATCTGGCGCATGAATCAAACCTAACAAGAAAAATAGTGATTTTCTCCACACAGTTTTTGAGCAAAAGCACAAAGTTTTAAAAATAGTAAGTGAGGAATAATTTTGATTCCTCCAATATAAGCCACTTTTTGCCAATAGGCCAAAAATGACTTAAAATTAAATCACTCACATATTTTAAACAAACTATATACTTCCAAAATTTAAGTTAAATCAATTCCAATTAAATGGAATTCAACTACGGCTAATTATCTGGTAGTTAAAAATTTAATCCCCAAACCAATAAAATCAACATTACTTAAATCTCTGTCGTGACAACTGTGGGAACTCTAATGCACAGACAGACAACTAGTTTATCATAAAACGCATTATGAAATATGTATTTAACAACATGTACAAGAGGGATAATGTAACAATTATAGATACATTGTCCATACAGGGGCAATATTGGCTCAAACATGAAAGGTTGATAAAACTATCTCCTGTTCCATTGTCGAGGATAAAGACACACTCAAATCTTACAATGTAGGTAGAATGATGTTTGGTACCTATTCATTGAAACACGCAAACATCAAGTGTAGAGTCTTACCGTATAAATTGTGGAAGCACAAACAATAATAATAAAATGCCTAATGGAACACTGACGCTCTAGTGACGCGATCAGACATAAATAATGTTGTGACATTGGTTGTCCCATTTTTTACTCCTCATTGTACATATTATTTAAATAAACATTCTATTTAAATTAAACATTTCATTTAAATATAAAGAATTAAAACAATCATTTACGACCATATGAGCATATATCCTAGTGAAAATATCAATAAAAAATAACCAACAACATATAAGGCACAATATGACAAGAAATAAATTATAATAATCATAACATATTAATCAAATATCCTCGAATGAAAAATACACCAGATATTATCATAAAGCATCATCATGCAAATATGATCAAAATAGTAATAACAATATAATCTAACATCTAATCAACAATGACACTAGTAACTAAAACAATGTACGATAATCAAATTCATCGCACAGTGAAACCACCATATCACATCACATGAATAATCACAAAATAACAACATCATGATACAAATATAATGATCCCTGATCCAGATAACATCTAAACATGATACAATTATAATTTTGTAGCCACTGACATGTACATCAGTGGACCATCACTCACATCATAAGCCATATAATCAGTAATGTCTCAAAATCCAAATTATCCAGATACCAACATAACCACAACAGTAATCTCAGAATTAACACAAGAATAAACTGAACTAGGTGCATCTCACAATGTCAACATAAAATCATAACATAAGAATAATCACTAAATCACATAAGGGAATGAGGCTCAGATTAAATCACCAAGAACATAATGAGTCCTCAAAACTCAGAATGAAAGCCTTAGAAGGTCTAGCATCACAAGTTAGATATACTACCAACCAAAGCACAATGGTTCTCTGAACCAGGCATAAGGCATAAACAACTTGTCGATACCATGGCATAATTTAGATTTTCCTAAAGGTATCAACCTCTCTGAGTCCAACCAAACCACACAAGGAACAAAGAAAATATCACATACTACAGAAGTCACATCTATTAGGATGTCATGTAGAAAGGAAATAGGAGAGGCACTACATCATCCCCCCAAAGACTAAGATTACTCCAGGAAGTCTGCAAGTCAATCCATAAGAGCGCACCAAGTGAAAGATCTAAAATCAAACCAAACACAAGATAGTCATATGATTCTTTTACAAGTCTAGCCAAACCACACCAATTCCTTACCATATAGCCTCACAACTGCTGAAATGACCAACACACACTAAAAGATCATCAAAAACTCTTAAAGTCCTTCAATAAGGAACACAATACATGCTAGGAAAGACACATATAAACACTACCTCTTCTAAATGAGGCATAACACTAGCTAATCTACCTCATCACGAGGCATCTAATGACAAAAAAAATGCCCTCTAGGGTCTCCTCTAAGACCAAGACACCAAAAAATATGAAGTCAACAATTGAAGAACAAGGGGAAGGTCATCCCAAAAGATAGAAAAATGCCACCATTCTCACCTGGAGCATGCTTTAATTCAACCTGAGTCTCGCTAACTCACCAAGAATTAGAAAGTATGAGGATTCTCTACCAAAATTGGACTTCTCTGAGGAATACTACATCCAAGTTAGGGTACCAAGAGGTATGTACGCAAAAAGATTGCCTCTCACATCCAAGAGCACTCATTATATGGAGACTCAATATTGAACTTCTTCCACATGAAGGGATAATCAAACACCAACTAAACACCAATCATAGGAGCATTATGATTTCTTTGACATTGAGAGCTCAAATATATTTGGAAACCAGGGTTGCTTATCTCCAAATAGACCATGGTCTCACCTTCAACAAGGTGAAAATGAATCCTAATAGAGAATAGCTTCTTACAATCAAATCCACTACCAAGCTTAGGATGGTAATATACACCCACACATACTATGTCATTCTATCCTAAAGCTAGGAATATGACACCATCAAAAATCCTCTCGCATGCTAATCTCCAACATGGAATCTTGCCAAGAAGGGATAACATAACCAACATAATACTATATAAATAATCATATAGAGATAAGGCCAAGGGAGTGTTAAAGCATAGGAAAGGAAAAACCTCTATGTACCCACACTAAACTAGCCAAATAGGAAGGTTAGGGAACCCACAACCACAGTGGCCCCAAAGAATACTCAACAAAAATCAACAGCCCACAATAGTGGTACCCAAAGCATCTCCACTACCACTCCCAGACCAACAAGTACAAAAGAAAGACACGGTCATAAAGACCCACAAAAAGGTTTAAATATCATAGATGGACTAAGTCACACTGAACCCTCCCAAAAAGAACAATTCCATGAAATGAAATACTCAAACCCTCAAAACCAAAGCATGGGATCAAACTAGAATCTCAATAAGCACGCACACCAAAAACCAATGCAAGCATTCAAGCACAACTAAGACCACACAAGATAAGCATTACCATTAACAAAAGATCATTTATATTTTGATCCTAACTAATTCTCAAAATGAGGTTTGTCGAAAACAACAATTCAACCTTTAACAATTTACTTAAAGTTCATGCAACTATAATCTCATCTAACATGATACACATCTACCAATAATTGCACAATGAATCTATTAACATCCTACAAAAGAGGATTTACAATTTTGTGTATCTTTAAATCAAATAATGATAGTATACATTACTTTCCATATACAAAACAAAATTTCTCATAATTTTAATGAGAAACCACTCTAATTAACATTGTTACAGTAAATTAAAAAAACACAAATATAGTTCATTCTCTGCGATTTTATTCCTCACAAGTCCACGGTAAACATGATAGAATCACACAATCACAAAACAAGGCCAACAATACCAAATATTCAGAGTAGTCGCAAAGAAACTAAAATTGGAAAACCCAAATATGGAATCATCAATTCCAACAGTAAATCCCAAAAATTTGCACATTTCAACAATAAATCAAATGTGACAAATGTCACAAATAGATAGATGGAAAAGTTTTGGCATTTATTCCAGTCATAAGATTTACAAAAAAAAATAATGCTATCCCACACAACACATGTAATAATCCACCAAGAAAACAAAATAAATCACTAATCATGAAATACATTCATAAAACATTGCGACCAATATTAGTCACATCAGAAGGAGTAACTGCTACACGGTACCGAGGAACACAACACCTCAAAAATGTTAGAGAACATACCCACACACACCAAAAAAGGAACATATAATGATCTCAATCCTATGAATCACTATAATTCTAATAAATACATCAATATTATTTCTCATTTCAAATTTCTTTACCTTTTTCCACGCAATGCAATAATTCCACTATGTAGGGTTTCAATCAGAAGAATCTAGGGAGAACCTCAAAAATACATACTGAATACACAATTTTTTTTAACAGGAACTCACATGCAAGAGGATAATTACAACCACAAGATGAAACACACACAAGTTTGAAACACAAGAATTTTATGTTACCAAAAGGGTTCTGAACTTACTCACATAAGAGGGATTACACGATGATAGGTCAAGTAATGATTAATTAACAACTATAAAGATTCTTCCCACATCTGAGATATGCATAACATGCATCATGAGTCATAAAAAATAGCTATAACAATACGACATAGCCTCACCTCACCAAGTTATTGTAATAGTCTCAACATCACATGAGGGACAATTAGTCTCCATAGCCACTATGGCCTCATTACACTAAATGCAAGGTAATACAAAGTAAAAAAGAACAAAATGCATGAAATAGATGATACCGCCGAAGGGAAAAATTACTACTCAATGATTCACATCCACAAACATATAATTCCTCCATAAATTATGCAACCATGCAATTTGGGGACATAAGTCGTTAACCCAAGTGATCTATCATAATGTTAATTTCACTTTGCATAACCAATGAATGTTTATTTTAATAATTAAAGCGGTTAATAACTATATCTCTACAAGAGGAATGCATGGTAATGCAAGAAATAGGATGCCAACACATATAAAACATAAATGATTTCATTTACTCTCATAGTAATGCAATAATCACTAGAATACATTGCACCACATCCCATAGGGAATCAATCATTAGGAACTCAAGGCCTTGCATGGACACCAAACAATAACTCTACCCAAGGAGAGTCACACATGAAAAAAAACCACTCAAGGGCTGATAATTATGAGAAGCCAAGAATTGGAATACACATATCAACTATCATATTATAACAAATGACAACACAACAATAGTTTCCAAGGAATCCACGCACTTGGACCACACAAGGGTCACCAAAAATTACAAAATAAACCAAGAGAAACACACCAACAAATGGTCTGAAGAATAGTATGCATTGACTAACAAAATATAGTACCCATATGCACAAATATCAAGCCACCAACAGTAACCACTCCTCTACACACAGGTTGCAAATCTAAGTGAAGGATTTCAATGTCCAATGCTAATGAAAAAAATATGCCCTTGCATAATGAATAAATGAGAAGAGACGTGATTCACACTTTCTCCAACAACCATAAATAGATCTTGTTAAATGCCAACCGGTCCAGGCACACTATGAGAATGTCGATAAATTTGTAGATAGACAATACAAAATCTAACCACTACTCTAGAATACCAATTGTCCTATTGCTCTCACTTTCATGAGTAAATAACCAATCACATGAGCCCTTTTTTTCAAAATTTGCACCTTTACGAATCACGAGACTAATAGGATCTCTTATCTTTCAAAAAAACATATCTAAATCACTCCCATGATCTCCTGAGCTTTGATACCATGTTTATTTTCAGAGCAACACACAAAATAATAGTTTTTATTCATCTAGAAATCATATGAGATAATACATTTTTATAGGAAGAATTCTTCCTCACATTTCTCTTGTATGGTGTTAACTAATCCTATAATTAGGGAGTTTTTAAAACAACTTGTAACAAACAAATAACAAGCTGAGCACTAACACCGATTTCCAACATAAACTAGGTGTTCGATTGACAAACCATTTGAAGCTTTGAAAATATCATGATGTGATCTATAATGTTCCAAAATACTATATTTTTTGGCCACTATTTAAACCATTCTCTAAAGCCTCCGTAATTGCATTTGTAAATTTTTTAGCAATTTCCAAAAACTAAAAATTTAATATCTTTCAAACTAGACATGATCTTGCCACCAAAATCTATCAAAATGCTTATCTAACCATTTGATCATTTTAACAAGGAATAGGTAGAATCTGAGCTCAAATGAAAAATCAAATTAAAAAAGTAACCCCATGTACATGTAAGGTTGAGACACTTTTCCCTACACCAGATATGAGAAATATCTATGATGATGAAGAAGATAAAGAAGAAGAAGAAGTGGTCACCACAACAATTATGTCAGCTCTAATCTAGGAGGAAAGTTTATCTCCTTTTTTTCTTATCAGTCTCTTTTTCAACCCATAGTCTCAACTACCAAGTCATCCATAACACCCAAAACCCCTCTGCAATTGGCCTCAGTTTGACCCACCTTAGTTCCTCTATAAAACTTGAGTCAAATGAAAACTCTAGAAACCCCTACACCATATTCCCTCTTCGCAAGCCTAAATGTCTAATCTATAGTAGCCTCTATTTAAATCCCAACATGTATTGAAATGGTTGCACTATTTGATCAATATTCAACCTCTATTTGATCAATATTTCTAACCCTAGCTTAAAGAATCCATATACTCCCCAACATCTCACTCTTATCACCTACTGCCCTTAGTCTACCCAAAAGGTCTGATATGAACTCACAAAGGAGTACCTCAACCATCCTGCTACCCTTTGGTCTTCTGATAGGTCTCTTGTAGGATATATTTCAATCTCCAATCACTTGAAGCTCTATTTGATTAATATTTCTAACCCTAGCTTAAAGAAGCCATATACTCCCCAACATCCCACTCTTATCACCTACCACCCTTAGTCTACCCAAAAGGTCTAATATGAACTCACAAAGGAGTACCTCAACCATCTTGCTACCCTTTGGTCTTTTGATTGGTCATACTCTTGCAGGGCAATTATTGATTCTCCATAGGAGATCCAAATGCAATTTGATACAACCAGGAAGGATCAAGTAGTAAGAATGTAGAAGAAAAGGTCAAAGGATGCCTCCAAGATGACTACCTCTAGGATTGAGACTCTATATGATGATAAACTATAGACCTTTATGTTGGTGTAAATGAACTCAGAATGTCCAAAAGTAGGAAGGTGAGATGAAAATAAAGGATTGTATAGTTCACCTTATGGGGATTAATATGAGAAGTGTTCATCCCCAAGATAAAGTGGATTTCCTAGAGGAATCACAAAGATTTATCACCTCTTATTTCTTGAAGAAAAATTATAAAATTGACAAGCTAAGGATAGAGTTTGAGAGAATGACATCCAATATGGATGGGTTTAAGGTACAAATTACACAGTATGAGCTTGAAATGTCTAGGCTTTAAAAGTAAAAAAAGAAGAATAAGGTGACACTTCCCTCCTTGTAGAATAGAGAAATACAAAAAAATTTCAAAAGGAACTCCAGAGCTTAAAAGATACTATGGTAGCCCTTGAAAAGAGAATGACATTGATGAACTCCCAAATTCAAGAAAATGAAGAATATCTTAAAGCCTCCCACACGACCATCACTAACCTCTAGAGAGGAAATGAGGATCTCAATGCTACCCTAAAAAATAGAAATGAGGAGTTGACCCAGCTCCAATAGTATATTTCCAACACCAAAAAATAATCTAAAACAAGGATTTGGGAGGCAATGTTCAAGAAGGAAAGGTTTCCCACCAAGAGTTGGCCCTAAAGAAACAATAAATTTAAAGAGAAGAAGCCACCTTCCAATAGAGGCTTCACAAGGAAATTATTTGAGGCTATAATACAAATGAATAATCAAGAACATGACCAGTTTTGTAAAGAGCTATTGGAGGCCTTAGCAATAAATGTCAGCCTACAAAATGAGGTTATAAAAAAAGACTAGTAGTTGCAAAATTCACTCACTAGTCAGTTGCCCCAGTAAACAAAATGGGACTTCCTCACAATTCTACAACAACTATACATCTCCTTTTGGGAAAACATAAAGAATTCAATGTCCTTGTTGGTAGGTGCATTAATATTTATTGATGACACTTGAAAATTTAGGATAGATTTTGGAGCATTAATCAACAAGACCTTGTAGGAGATCACCCTAAGATAAAATGTATCAAGGGTTCTAATCAATAAGTTATCAGTGGCTCAACCTGAAGCTTCATCAATAGTAGGGATAATTGACATGGGGGCTATTGCAAAGAAGGAAACAAATATATTTCCTTGCATAGAGCTATATTGTTAGGAAGAGAATGCCTCCACACCCTTAGAGTTCAGGTGAAAACAATGAGAGGATAATTGTCATGCCCAAAAGTTGGGCGAAAACACACGAACAAATTTTTTTAAATAACACAAGAAAACGGGATACCCAAACAAACATAAGGGTAACATGTGCACGCAAAATGGTGCAAGGGGTAAACGATAACCAGAATAGGTCACAAGGGGAGGAATAGCCTTCACAGCTATCCTAAAGGATGACTAAAGTTCCAAACTGGAACTGCACGCAAACTGAGGTAGTTGACCAAAAGTCAACGATACACTGAAAAGGTGAAAGGTACAAGCTAGGGTTCACTTAGACCCAAAGGAAGAGTCACACACGCAAATCAAGATGGTTTGACTAAAATTCAACTAGGGTTGACCAAAAGTCAACCATGCCTTGAAATACGTGAGGGTCTCTAGGGCCTACTAAGCGCTATGGAAGTCAAAGGTGCGCAAAATGAGTCAGTTGACCAAAAAGTCAACCCATGTTGACCAAAAAGTCAATTGTCTCCGAAAGGCATGAAACTGAAATCTAAGATTCCAGAGGCCATAAGGAGCACTGGGTTCCAATAACGAGACCAACGGACAAGGTTTGACCACCGTTGACCAAAAGTCAACCATGCACAAAAATGGTCAAAGATAGCGATAATGCCCCTAAAAGACGTATATCAAAGCTAAGGGGGTGATATGACCCCCTAAAAATAATAAAAGAAAGTTAACTAAATTATTTGATTTTAGAACAATAATCTAATTAGATCCCAAATTTTCAATATTGTATTTATCTCTAGACATCAATGTCTTTATCAAAAAAAAAAAAAAAAAAAACAATTTCTAACATTAATCTTATTAACATATGATTCCTTTAAATTATATCAA
>MU224715.1:432065-449570 GCA_018584345.1 Thuja plicata
TACCATCCTTGAATCAGCCTCCTTCTTAGACTATCAATAGGTATCGGGCAAGTCCAATGCTACTTTCATGAATCAACCTTTTTGGCACTCCTTGGGATGTACCTCAATATATAGAAGACTGTTAAGTTCTGCTCTATTAAGAGACTTGATGCTTCAATGGTTAAACTGAAACACTATGACCTGTTCATGATGCAACTTTGAATTGTTGATTTTCAGATCTATTTAAGTACATTACCTCTCTGATCAATGTATCAATTCAATTCTTTGTGCTCCACACTTTTTGCTCTGTGATGCTGCGCTTCACTGTTCATCGGTGTCTACAGAATTCTTTAGCTCTCCTTCAGCTTGATTGATCAGGACTGTATGAAGTTATTCTTCATCAGTTTCTCTTCAATATCCTCTTTCTATTCACTCCCCTTAATCCCATTCATAAATGAATTAAGATTGTCTCTTATATAGACATGATATTCACTATTTCTTCATTCTTGATTCTTGGCATGAAAAACAATCCAGTCAATTTGATTTAAAGCATAACTCCTGATTTATCTCGTAGTTATCTTCTTTCCAAATGTACAAATATTCTCTAAATCAATCACTTAACTTTGGTCGAATAAAACAAAGAAAACAACTAGTTAAGTCTATCTTTAGCTCTTTCCAACTAGATATTTTGTCATTTTTTGAACTCTCTGTTTCGTCAGTCAACTCTGCAGTTAGTTGTCGGTGACAACTGACAGTTCCATCAATGTGACTCTAGTTAGCTTTAGGATCTCCGTCCGTCGGGCATCATTGGATTTTTACTCATTGGGCAACTCTATTTTCAGCTCGTCGGGCATCTTGTGGTTTTGCTTCATTGGGAAACACTGTCTTCTGCTCATCGGGTATCACTGTGACTTTTCTTCTTTGCCTTTACCGATGGTGTGCACTCCATCGGTGTTATCTGTCACTTAGGGAATACTTGAATTTTACGCATTGATAAAAGCATAACCTTTGTTCCATTGTTTCTCTGAAGTCTTTGGCATTATGTACATGAGCGTACAGATGATATCAAGTTTACATCAATGAAAATACAAACCATTAACTGATTTAATGCCTTGCATTATCTTCAACTTACCATTATCAAACATTCAATCAGTTACATGTTATCATAGATGAGTTATTTTGATTAGGGTTTGAGGTATATGTAGTATTTGATGTTAAATTAGTACCTTCCTCTTTAGCTTCTTCAATGGTGACATTAGAGATGACTCCTTCCCTATTATGAGGAATAAATAGCTCATGACTAGGTTTCAATGTGTTGCAATATTGAAAGGGATTAGAATCTCCTCCAATTGTGATTTCTTCACGCATGTGTGGAAATTTAATACATTGATGATAGGTGGAAGGCACTGCTTGCATCTCATGAATCCATGGCCTCCTCAATAAGATTTTATAAGTTAGCTTCATGTCAAGGACTTGACACATGGTGCCTTTCTTGATAGGTCCAACTTGAATGGGTAACACTATCATGCCTTTCAAAGATCTTTCTTCCTCATCATAAGCCTTGATGGTAATATGCTTTTTAGGATCAATGGACGATTCAGATAACCCTAAATACTTGACAAGGTTCAATGTGCAAATTTCAAGACCGGCTCCCCCATCAACGAGGACTCTCTTGATCCTATGCCTTTGGATTGAAACTTCTATATGCAAGGGAAAATTTTGAGGATGAGTAATTGACATATCATCTTGTTTTGAAAATGAAAGGCAATGTGGTGCAATGAGATGTCCTACCATGTTTTGAAACTTATCTTCCTCCAAAGTTATAAGAAAATTAGTCTCCACTATGGATTTTTCCAAGATCTCCTTGTGATTGGGAGAAATTTTTAGTAACTCCAAAATAGAAATTTGCGCTGGAGTCTTTTGCAATTGATCAACCAAACTATAAGGCTTTATTGTAGTAGATAGTTGTTTAGCCAAAATATTTTATTGTGAAGGGACAATAGGTTTAGGATCACCCCCTTGTAGGGTAACCCTTGATGCTTTCTCCCTAGTGATAGCATTGAAAGTCTCCACTTTGGGTTTTTCCTTTATTACCACAACATTAACAATATGCTCATGCCCGGATAAGGTATTGATAGTATTGTCATAATGATGAGCAAAATTGACATTGTTTTTACCTTTAGAATTGTTGCCTTGATTGTTCAAATTTGAAGACTTACCTTTCTCATGATTATAGAAAGGTTGTTTAAAGGCCATATGATCCTCATTGTTTTGGGGCCCTTCTATCTTAATTACACCATTGTCAATCAAATCTTGCACCACATGTCTTAGATGCATGCAATCATTCATTTTGTGTCCTCGATTCCTATGGCATTCACAATGGTTGGACTCACTCTACCAATTAGGCTTGATTTGTGTTCATAGGGTTGAGCCCTAGGTAATTCAATAATATTATTAGCAATTAGGGTTCTCAATGCATTCTCAAGTGGTTCACCCAAAGGTGTGAATGCCTTCTAGGTGTTGGTGCAAAGAAAGGTTTAGGCTTGTTAGCTCCTTGATTATTCCCAAAGTTGTTATTACTATTGTTGTTGTTGAGAGGCACTTTGGGTGCTTGACTTGCATTATTAACTTGAGTAGGTCTTCTTGTGAGAGTAAAAGGAGTGGCCTTCAAATTATTAGCTTCCACAACTCCATCATTGATCACACCTTTGTTATTATTCCTCATCCAAAATCGGTTATTATTAGGAGGATTCCTATTTTGATTGTTATTGGAGGTATTGTTGTTGGTATTTTTATTATCCTTGCTTAAGTTCTCCACTTTTAACCAATACCTCCTCCGTAGTAAATCCATTCTCAATTAGGTCTTGGAAAGACCTAGGACATTGCAATCTTAACCTATAATTCATCTCATTACTCAAGCTATTAATGAAGATATCCATATTCTCCTTTTCAGGTACACTTTGAGGGTATCTAGCGAATACTGATCTCCACCTTTGTAAGAAAAGTAGGAATCCTTCTCCCTCTTGTTTCTTGGTATTACATAAGTTAATCATTGTAACCTCATGTTTGATATTTGTTCAGGCTTAGAATTGTCACCCTAAATCAAGCATTAAGGCTTCATGGCAATTCTATCTGACAATGGAAACTTCCTCTAGCTGTGGGTGAACTATGGATGAGGAAGAGTCTCCAGATTCTAGGCCGGTTCCTATTTAGTATGGAATATCACCTCCTGATTGAAAATTTAACTGAGAAAAGGGGAGAAAGATTTAAAAATGAACTTGCATGAAAAACTAGAAAAAGGTGATACACCAAGAAGATTTAGATCTTCTTTGAAGCTTCAAACTGACATCCACTTATCATACCCTAGGGATTTCTGCACTGTCATTCACTGCTCAATACATAGGTTAATTGGAAGGCCACAACTAGGGTTTAACCACAAGCAGTATTCTCACCATTAACAACATGCATATTCTACAAAAGGCTTAAATTCTGTGATATAGAATAGGAATCAATGCAATTCACTAATCCATATTTACAAAGATATTACTCTTAGATGCAAAAAATTGAAAAGGAACTTTGAACAAATGATCACAACAAGATGTATGGAAAAAAGTGGGGCAACTATATTCTTCTCAAAAATTTGTATACAAGCTACATGTATGAACTCCTGAGTAATGGCAAGGAATAGTGGAATCCTCTTGCACAAAACTGAAATTACAAGCATGAACTTACACTGGAATACAAAAAAAAATGAACAAAAAACTATAGGAATTATGAACTCACTAAAGCTCCTCTATCCACCAAATTGATCCCCCTAAACATAAAGCAAAAACCCCCACTAAATAGCCAATATGGCTTATTTTCAAAAAATCTATTGGCTTATTTTCAAAAAATCTTCCCTCCAAAAAGCCCTCCATAACTATAGGGTTTAATCAATTTCCCTCTAACAAAACCCTAAGTTTTAGTCCCCCACATTTACAAATACTAATTACCAATATATTCCTTATCTTTATTACCATATTTTGAATACATGACATTTGAATTTAGCAGTATTACCACCCTATTCAAAAACCTGACTACCTAACTTCAAAGGGTTCGAAACCCTTGTCAACTTGGCATCATAACCCATCTCTTACTCTGCCGACACCATACCACTGTGGTCGATGCTGCTGTGGTTTGGTAACCAACATGGTTTGTAATCGACTTGACCACCATCAGTTGGAAGGGACATTTTATTATGTCGTGGCACAAAAAGTACCAATGTGGCAATAAGGAGGGAATGTCGATGCACTAGGACTACAAAATGCATTTACTCCATCTGACAGTGGATTTCAAATGAGAGTAAAACACAATGTATTTCGTTCATCGGTTTCATTTGCATCTTAGGGTTTTTTCTCTGTGTTGCCGCCATGTTGAAACTGGAAACCATGAATCTCTTCTATGTTTCTGCCTCTGTTTTGTAGAGAAAATTTGAGTTTCATGAGATTTATGAGGGAAAAAGTTTCATTTACATGCTCAATGTAACACATGTCATCTTTTTTGTTGCATTCTTCCTCAGTAAAGGCCAAGGCTTTTGATCTTCATTTGCTTTGAACTTGGGTTCCAACTGTAAGTTATCTTGCATTTGCTTCAATGTTGGGATGTTTTGATGATATGGTATCATTATTCCAATACAAATGGTGCCAAATAGTGATTTGTAACTTGGGGTTTCTTTTCTGTTGTTTAACCACCATTGCGGGTTTTGAACTGTAGTGCATAAAGAAAAATCGGGGAGTTCTTCTTTGTTTGTGATCACCACTATACATTTGGAATTTACTACCACTGCAATCTTGGAGTGGTCTTAAAATGTGATTGAGATGTCAAGCCCATGAACCTCGGCTCTGAACTGGGGACATCTCAGTCATAGTTTCAGACTTATCCCCAGTCTATAGTGTGACAATAAAACACCACCACTAGTGTCTTTCTCCTTCAGACTCACGGGCAACAGACTGAGCTATGATTGTTTTGTCTCGACCTCTATGTGGGTTTTCTTCAGCATTTTTTTAAAAATGTAGCTTATGACTTAAAGATGCAGTGTATGCATTTAGTTTTAACTCTATGACATCTTTTAGTCATAAGCTTCACATTTTTTGTGTGAGTTTCTACAGTCATGACTGGGAATATGAAGACACACACCACTTTGCACATACAGATAATTTAGCTCCTTCTGTTGTTTATTTATCTCTGCTTACTACATCAATATGATCTTCATTTGATTAGTGTTTGATGCATGTCGGTGCTCTCTACTTGATGTTGAGTATAGCTTTAAATCTTTGGACTGGTATATGTTTGGTATCGAGCCCATGAACTTCAGTACTGCTTGTTGTCAAACCTCACTGTCATTCCCACATGCTATAATTTGCATTACTTTAAAATAGCCACATGGCTTTGCACTTGAAGTTGTCGGTTTAATGCTTGTTTCAATTTTGAAGTGAAACACGAGATTTGTATTGTCTGAATGTTTTAATAAAAACATCATTCTTGCTGTCTTCGAATACAAAAATGTAGTAAGCATAACATGCTTCCCTGTTTGATGACACTCCACTGTCCGAAAAAGAAACACACATAAGATATTTAAACTGCAACTTTATGTTAAAAAACACTTTTAGTTCACAGTTTTTCTGATAATACTGAGCATCTCTTTTAGCATGTAAACACAAATATGTTGAATATGATGCTGTTTTTTGATGTAAAAACATACTGTCTTACTTTCGAAGTATACATAGGAAAGAAAAAACCCATGGGGTTCAAGCACGGGCTCGTGACTCCTATGGGTTTTACTTCAAAATAGCAACTCAATCTGCATATATAGTTCTTATCAACATGACATGCCCTATCCTGTTATTATGAATGTACATTTTTTCAGAACATCAATATGAGATGTAAACTCTGCAAAAAGAAACTTTCTTGATAGTTTGTCTAAAACACATTATGCACTGCAATATTAGATTTATTAAGCATGATCTCATTTGATGAAGCTCCTGGATATCTTATGATAGTCTTTTCATCATGCTCGTCTTCTGTATGTGCACACCCATGCTGATTTAAGACTGTTAATCTCTGTTCTAACTTACAGTTTTCACATCTTTTGTTTCATGCTTTTACTCTGTCAGATTCAGTTGTTTTAAAAATGAATACAATGACATCTTCTCATTTAATATAGTTTATGCACACTCTTTAGGCATGAGTTTTCAACTTTGATCTTCCAAGTGAACTTTTAATAGATGTTTTTGAAGCAACATATATATGAAGAAGCACTTGCTGTAATAACATTTTCTCACTCTCCATTATTTGCATAAAGACAGTGAATCTTTAGAGTCTTTCAATTCTGCAATTCTCCAGCTTCCTTTGTTCATGTCCTTCCTGTAGCATCTTTTGACTCCTTCATGTGTCTGCATTTCATCCTTCTTATGTATGTGAGCAGTAAACTTTTGAGATATCAACAACCCTTCTGCATATAAAGGCTTATGTGAAGTTTGAGCATGGGCTCGTGACATCCACTACATCATTTTCTTTTGTTTCCTGCATTCAGTTATAGATACTTGTCCATTTACACACAAAGTACCACTCAATTTATTAGGTCATCAAATCATATGCACCAATTAATATTTGTGAGTGAATGTAAGATGACATTCACTCATGAGTGTTGGTTGGTTTGTATCATTTGTTGAACTAATAGGTTGATCTAATCCCGAAAAAGGTTTCTCAGATGGTAATACTAAGTCCCTTTCATTCAGATATCTAATTATATAGAGAAGAACAACATATATCAAAGTGATCATACATAGCAAAAGGTTTCATATTTGGAACAAGTCCCTTTAATACTATTCTTCAGATATTGTAGATGAATGTTTTCTCATTACATTGATTTCATCAGATTGATATGCAGTTTTCAGAAAGATTGATTGTGTGTTGTTTATGTTCCATGTATTGCTTAGATCCAACTGGATCTAACACCCCATTTTCTCTTATGATGCAGGTAAAACCTAAAAAGACCTATATGCAGATGAAGATGGATTATGAAGACCTAGGACCTGATATGCAACCAGCAATGGAGACCTAATATGCAAGCCTCAAGAAACCAACCACAAGGCAATGCATGGGACCTCTACTCCATACTTTCAATTATGCCTTTTATTCTGCAATGTACTATTGTTCTGACATGAAAAGAAAGATGAAATAACATTTTTATAATACATTCAGCTTGAATGCACAATGTAATTGATCAAAATTGTAATTTAAAAATTCTGGAATGTGATCAACTCTTAGAGTACAAAATAACAATTTTTGAAAATGAGTGTAATTACAAAATGTTGATTAATAATACCTGAAGGATAATATTAATGGGACTTCTAAAATGCAATCTCTTCCTATTTATGATTACCTTGATGCATGCTGAAAATTAGGATAACAATTTTGGCGACTTCTGCTGGATGTCTGCCTGTTAGACAAAACCCTAGACCTTTATCCTTGGGCAATGGAGTTAGGAAACCTGAAACCATGAATGCAATCATTATTGAAATGAAAACGCAGCTATCCTAGACCTAATGCAACCTAAAGACCTATGTGCTTGGACAACACTTATTGAAAATGAAAACCTAGACTAAAACCTAACCCTCAAAGCAGAGCTTGAGGTGTATTCCATTAACTGGAATTCGCAGAACTTCTCCATCAGTTGTGGACAAATGATAAGCATTGTTTTCCTTGCAGGCTGAAATAACAAAAGGGCCTGCCCAGAAGTTATCAAATTTATCATGCTGCCCTGGCCTGCTCTTTAGTACATCCCACTTAAGTACTAGATGACCTTCTTTGTAATCCCTGGATGTAGACCTCCTGTCAAAAGACCTTTTAGTTTGTGCTTGGACCAATTCCATAGTTTCAAATGCCTTTCTCCTTTCTTCTGCTAATTGCAATAAACCGGCATACCTTAAGGCAAGGGGATCTCCTTCTTCAAAAAGTAGCATTTGATCAGCTAGTTGTAGTGCAGGAAATTCTGTAGATATAGGCAATCTAGCCTCTTTGCCATAAACAAGAACATAGGGTGAATTCCCAATAACTTGCTTAGGTGTAATTCTGTCCAGCCACAGAGTTGCCTTCAACTTAGAGTGCCAATCCCTCTTATTTTATTTCAAAGTCTTCTTGATGATCCTGATTAGGTTTTTATTGGTAGACCCTGTGGGTAGTAATTAGAAGAAGTACTTAAGTAAATACCATTCTTGACAGCCCATTCTGTTATAGCTGTTCCAATAAAGGCTAAAGCATTATTTGATATGATTGACTGAGGAACTCCAAACCTTGTAATAATATCATCATAGAAATTTAGAACAACATTTCTAGAAGATTCTTTTAGTGCAATTGCCTCAGTCCATCTAGTGAATTAATCTATGGCAGTTAAGATGCATCTATGCCTTGTACTAGAGTTAGGGTTTATTGGGCCAATAAAGTCCACTCCCCACTTGTTGAATGGCTGATCAACAATGATTGGTTTCAATGGTAATGCTACAAACATAACACAACTTTGACATCTTCTTGCCCATGAATGAGCATCCTTGAATAAATCTGGCCAATAATAGCCAGCTCTTAGAATCTTCCATGCTGTAGTCTTTGGGCTGAAATGCCCTCCACAAGATCCTTCATGAAATTCAGATAGAATCTTGTTTTGATCCATACAATCTATATATTTAAGAAGCATACCAGCAAGATCTTTCCTATACATAATGTTATCAATTAGCACATAAGGAATAGATTGAAGCCTAAAGTACCTTCTCTTGGCTCTGTCAAGGTGTATTGGATATTGATCAGTTTGCAAAAATCTGGTCATATCTGATAACCAGGATGCTGAATCATTAGTAAGTACAGAATTACCTTGGAGCAGGATGACCTCTTCAGTAGTTTTAACTTTATCTTCTCCTTCTACCATCTGAGCACATAAACCTTTTCCTTGAACCAGCTTGGTTACATGAATTTGTACATCATACTCCATGACTTTAGTTATCCACCCTGCCCTTTTTTCACTTACATCTTTATTCAACAGAAACTCTTTAATGCTAGGGTGTGCAGTCATTAGATGTATTTTATTCCTAGCAACCAGATGTTTAAATTTCTTTAAGGCCTTTATAACAGCTAGCACATGTCTTTCCACAAAGCTGTATTTTCCCTCATAACTAATCATACCTTTGCTAAAAAAGGCTACTGGCTTCTCCTGTCCTTCCTCATTCTTTTGCACCAGCATTGCTGAAACTGTATCAATACCACCATAAGCATATAAAACAAAATCCTTAGAGAAATCCAGATTAGCTAATGTAGGGGCTGAAGATAAGGCATTCTTGATTTCCTCAAAACTCTCTTTTCCCTCAGTAGTCTAGCTGAAAGGCACATCCTTTTTCAAAATAGAAGTCAAAGGTTTCAATAAATTTGCAATATTGGGAATAAAGCGTCTAAAAAAATTTATCCTTCCAATAAAACTTTGCAATCCCTTTTTATGTTTAGGCAGTGACAGCTCGAGAATTGCATGAATCCCTTCAGGATCAATTGTTGTACCTTCTTTAGACACTTGATACCCTAAAAGTTTGCCTTCAAGTACTGCAAAGACAGACTTCTTTGGGTTAAGAGAGATTCCAAACTCTCTACATCTCTGCAAAATTTGTTTCAAATGATCAATATGCTGGTTTGCAATCTTGCTGTAAATGGTAACATCATCTAGATACACCAAAACAAATTTATACATTAAGTTTTTGAAAGCCATGTCCATTGCTTTCTGAAAAGTGGCCCCTGCATTTGACAACCCAAATGGCATCCTTCGGTAGGCCATTGTACCCCACTTAGTAGTAAAGGCTATTTTGAATTGATCAGATTCTTTAACTAAAATCTGATTATAACCAAAATATCCATCCAAGAGTGAGAATCTTTCAGAGCCTTGAACATATTGAAGGATCTGTTCCATGGAAAGGAGGGGATGCCTATCTTTTAGAGATGCCCTATTAAGGTCTCTAAAATCTACACAGAGTCTTTTCTCTCCATTTTTCTTCCTAAATGGAACTAGATTGGAAACCCATGATGTATGCTTTATTGGGAACACTATGCCTCCATCTAAGAGCTTTCTTAGTTCTTTCAACATTAAAGGCTCTAACTTGGGGTTTATGGGCCTTTGTCTTTGTCTGATTGGTTTTGCATTTGGTTCTAACTCTATGGTGTTCTGAGTGAGTTGGGGATCAAATCCTTTTAAATCAGCATAATCCCAAGCAAATACATCACTATATTCTCTGAAAAGATCAATAAAAAATTCTTTTTCCTTGGGAAATGTCCACTATCATCTCTTGTTTGTTTTTGGGTGTCACTTCCTTATGTGTAGGCGTGACTTTACATTGCGTAGGCATTAACTAGAAAACCTGTATGCGGCACTCTGCAGTTTGCAGGCGGCGTTTGGCTATTTGTAGGTGGTTTTTAACTGTTTATAGGTGTCAGTTTCCAGTGACTTAGGCATTATTTCAGTAATAATAGGTGTCATTTCAACTATGTAGGCATCACAGAAAGTGTTGCAGGCGTCGTTTAAATGGTTGTAAGCGACACTTTGTAGATCAAGTTTGTTTTCATAGTTTTTTAGGGTTTTTAAAAGTTTAATTCTGTGATCAGATCTGTCAAATTGGATTCTTGTCTAAAAATGTAAATACAAATGCAACACACACATCAAATTTGCATCATAACCCTAAAAAATACTAAGTGTATGTTCTTGATCATTTCAACAGGTCTTGAACAAGAATAGATTCCAATCAGTCTACCTAGAGTCAGATTTGGCTTTTAAACATTGTTGGCTCTAAAAGGTAGCTTTCTACTTATCAAGGTTTTAATGAAAAACTCCATTCTAAATCATGAAAAGTTCTTTTACCCCCTTGTGGGCTTCCTACACACACAGAAGTACAATTTTGCACAATCCCAAAGGAGTACTAGAGGAAGTGAAGAAACTTAAGCACAATATAGTCACTACAACCCATTAAGAAAGAGTGCATTTGTTTATAGTGGGTTAGATAGTATCATGGATTAAGGGATTGTCTCCCACTTTGGGTCATTCCCTCTCACCATCCTCATAAGGATGTACTCAGGAGGCAGGCTCTGTATGGATCTAGCTAATTAAGATGTATATAGAAAGCGGAAAATTGAACTTAGTCCAACAAGTTTGGGAGTTTGATTCACTCAAAGAGTGAAGAGCATATCCCTATTGTCTTTCTTCATTCCAAACACTTCAAGCACTTATTTTCTTTTTCAACCTCGTAACAAAGAGGTTCTTAAAAATGAAATGTGTGGTTCAATTATCCTCCCTTTCTTTTTACCATCCCAAACTCAACACTTTTGGCTTTTTGATCAACTTCAAAAAGTTGAGAGCATATACCTAATGTTTCATTCGAGATGGAAAATAATAGGGTGTCCCTATTTAGATAGATATCAAATAATTTGTCACATTTTAAGCAAAGAAATCTTGATGAGAAATATACCTCTTTCGAAGCTAGCAAAGGCTAAGCTCTTTTTTGAGGTTTTTTTGCTTTTTATTTGCTCACCTAGTGGCGATCGTTCCCTCTCTGGCTCTACCAGCAAGTTAGTCAACACAAACAAATAAAGTGAACCAAAACAAAAGATAATTGAAATTCAATTAAGTCTCTTAGCAAGATTTGCAAAAAACACCTTAAGAAATTAATGCATAAAATCAATTCAAAGAGGGAAACTTTTTCTTGTAAGCACTAATAACTTTGACATAATGCTCAAATAATTCTTGTTCCTTCTCTAAATTTTCCGAAATTGAAGCACTGTGAAGTTATTTTAAGTACTTTCTTTGAACTCTTACCTCTTTTCTTGGCCTTTTGATGCGTACCTCTGGTTTCTATACTTTCAGGTGTATGTTCATCTAAGCGTGACTTTGCAGTCGTTTAAGCATTACTTTGCAGTAAGCTAGGAGTTATTTAACAATTGACAGGCATTAAAATAAACATGATAGGTGGTGCAAAGTGTGTAAATTGTGAAACAAAAAGGTTCATAGGTGGAAAAATAAATCTTGTAGGCGTGATTTCCCGGCTCACAGGCGTCACTTTACGTGCACATGCGACACACTTTGTCCGACAGGCGGTGAAAGAATTTTAAGATAGAAAAAGAAGAAATTTTGTAGCCGTCATTTGTCTGCTAACAGGCGTCATTGTTCTACTAATAGGAATCATTTGGACCTTCAACCTGCAAAGTTAATAGCAAAATGCACCAAAAACACCTAAAATTGAAGGAAAAACAAGATTTAGAGGCTCACAGTCCCACGGTGGGGGCCATTTGTGTATGTATAAATCATACCTTCATGAAATAAAGGTTATATATATCAATTCTATGGAAATAATAATACAATTTAATCTAAGAATTGATAAATAAAGCATTTAACATCTCATGGATCTCTAACTAAGCTTTTCTAATAGAGCTCTCAGCCTTAATCTCTACTAGTGACAATCCTAGAATGAGAATTTTTATTGATTATGCCTATTCTAGCTCACAAATCTTAAATGGCCAATGCAGTTCATTCTAATATGATCTCAATTGCTCAAAATATTCTCTCAAATGCTTATGATCTTGCTAAATGTTTCTACAATAAGGATGCAATTACTCATGAATGTCTAGGATATCTTATGCTCTCAAAATGGCTTTATTTATAAGATTTTCCCAAGTGTAGGGGTAGAGTTACTTGATCATGATTAAGCCTTGGTTGAGTGAAAGGATTTGAGATGGTTTCAAATGGGGGGACAATTTAAATGCTTGTCTCAAAGGTTTGGACAAAGGGACAAATTTGAGTGATTGAGATTCAAAGTTCAAAATGAGTGATTGAGATTGCAAATTAGGAGTGATCCATGTGCTTTGTGTTCTCAATTCTCATTGGTTGCTCAAATTCATGTTGAAGGATATTCAGATTATTAAATTCAATCAATTAATTAAATTAGCCATGTAGGGGAATAGGTTCAATTTGATTTTTGATTTAAACTATACAATTAATTAATTAAAATTAATTATATAGTTTGATTAATCCCTTTAAGCTTATATTTGATAATTTGATGTCATTATTTATTTAATCCTTTAATTTAACTTAATTTTGTCCAATTTGATTGACAAATGTCCATTTGAAATGATTTGATCCATTTTGGTGAAATTTAGAGCATTTGGCTAAGATTTACACATTTGCTTGATAATAGAACACCTTGCGATATTGCTATCAGGATTCAACTGTGTAGTTTTTGAGTCAAACTCATTGGCCCATAATTTTGAGTCAAACTCTCCTACTTATCAATAGAACACCTGCTAGTTTTAAGTGTCTACAATAAATATAAAGAAAAAGGAGGCCCTAAGGATCACTTAAGAGAATTTTGTACTGCTACCTTGGAATTTGCACATGAGGACATGTATATCTTATAAGAATTTTCTAGTGCAGTCTTGGAAAAAGTGCCATGGAATGGTTTTTATGACTACCTCCTACTATCAAATCCTTTCAATAAGTGCCTAACAAGTTTTTTTCACATTACACCGTGCTTAGGTGGCAGGTGTGGGACCCAATGCCTCTGTTTCCTTTCCTTACTCTATTTCTGTTCTCCAAAGCGATGTTGCTAACCGCAGTACTAAGCAGTAAGTCAGCTATTTGATTCTTGCTCATGAGAAAAATCAAATTCAAATAATTATTTTCCACACTCAAAACCTGAATGCAATAAATGTAAGTCTCTCGCAACAACCGAAAGGGAAGATCTCTGTAGACATTCGCAAAATGTAAAAGCATAAACAAGGCACTGGAACCGTTTGATCTAAGGCATCAAATAAACATAGACGATTGCAGGATATATGCAACATGGATTTCTTCAAAAGGCTTCAAGAACATTCAGTGAATGCATTAATGGGCAGATGCAAAGCCAAGCTTCACAACCTTTGCCTGCAGCCTCCATGCCTGTGCCAAAAGGTGAACTTTATGTCTTTCGTTTGCAGTGCAGTCCACTGTAGCGTTGCTTTTTACTTTTAATGAAAACTTTAATTTTTTATTGATTTCATTGCAACAACTGACTCTAATATTTTTTTTTAAAACTTCATAATCCATTAATGGAGCAAGCAACATTTGGTCAGTGCACTGCACAGAGGCTGGCAGTCTCTATGAAATGGATGTAGATATTAACATGAAGGCCAGAGATGTCAAGTGAATAAAATAATGGAACCGAAAGCCTCTAGAAAATAAGTTAATATTTTAAATGCTTTTAACGGTTGAGAATGGAGGCTCTTGTTCAGTAGGATGGGGCTATTGACCATTCTTGAAAAGATCCAATAAGCTAATGTTGTTTCTAAAAATGTTATTTTAAACTTGGTCTTGAGTTTTCAAAAGTTTTGAAATGTAAAAATTATATCAAACCAACACATTAGTTATTTAAACTCAATCATACTTTGTTGGGCTTACCTACCGTTGGGGAAATGTTGATATATTTATTTGCCAAGCATAAAGTTTCTAATGTGAAAGGAAACTTAAATAAAAAAGACAAGAGTGCAAATTCTACAATGTATATTGATATTTTAATAAGTTGATTACTTAAATTTTTTTTAAGGGAATTTTGTCAAGCTTCATATTATCCTATACAATAGAGTTTGGGATGATGTTTCTATTGATTTTTTTTCTCAAAATAATTATAAATTTTAATAATCAAATTCATTTGAATATTTTCTTTGGAGAAGACAATTATGTTAATAAAATATTTCACTTCAATAATAAAGGAATTTAATTATGTAAGGAAATTTTAAAATTTTAATAAAGGAATTTAATTATGTAAGGAAAATTTGAAATTTTACAAGGAAGGAAGTAGAAATGAATAGAGAAATAAAAATTAAATTTATTACTAATATTTCAAAATTAAATAAATCTGTGAAAGATGAAAAATGCACTAGATAGGTAAACTCTTTTACTTCAAATAAAGTTAAAGATGACGAACCAAAAAATTAGAGCATAAGAGATATTATAAGTCAAGAAAGGAAAGAAGGAATAAATTGTTAAATAAAATAAATCATAGATACAAGTGTAACATTTGAAGAGAAAAACAACTAAGTCATGAGAGAAATATTTTGCCTCAAAGTACAAGGTGAAATAAAGGAAGGAGATTTTTTGAGAAGTTATCATTCACTAAGTAAATAAACTAGAAAATATATAACCTATATATAAAATACGCCGAGATGTATTGAGGCGTTGAATTCTTTCAACGTTAAATTTTATTAAAGTATGCGTTGAATTTTTTCAACTTTAAATTTGATTAAAGTTGAATGATGAAAAATTAAACTCCTCGATACATTTCGACGTATTTTATATATAGGTTATATATTTGCTAGTAGCAGTTGCAGTGTGTATAACACATTGAATAAATTAATCTAATTAGGGTTACGATTAGGGTTAGCATTCATGGTTAAGGTTTATATCATGGTTAGGGTTTATATCGTGGTTACCGTTTATATGATGGTTAGGGTTAACATTAGGGTTAGGGTTTGGTTTAGATTTAATATTATGGTTTGGGTTAGAGTTTAGTATTAAGGTTGGGTTTATGGTCACGGTTAGGGTTTAATGTCAATGTGAGAATTACGTTAGGGTTAGTTGTAGAATTAGGGTTAGGGTTAAGGTTTGGTCTAGATTTATTATTATTGTTAGGGGTAGGGTCAAGTGTTAATGTTGGGTATATGGTCACGATTAGTGTTTAATGTCAGAGTGAGAATATGTTAGGGTTAGGGGTAGAATTAGGGTTAGGGGTTAGTGTTATAATTTGAGTAAGTTAATGTGATTAGAGATAGAATTTAGGGTTAAGATTTATATCATAGTTAGGGTAAGAATTAGGGTTAGGGTTTATAACATGGTTAGTGTTAGCATTAGGTCTAGGTTTAGGATTACATGATTAGGGTTCTAGGGTATACATCATGGTTAGGGTTAGGGATTGGAATATGGTCGGTGCAAGACTTAAAATTATCATTAGGTTTAGAGTTTAGGTTAGAAGTACAATTAGGGTTAGAGTTTGGATTAGTATTCAGATTAGGGTTTAAGATTAAGGTTATGGTTTGAGTTATGCTTAGGGTTAAGTTTAGGGTTATTTTAGTTTAAAAATAGTTAAGGTTAGGGTTAGGTTTAGGTTTTAATTTAGAGTTAGGATTATGGTAAGGGTTTAGGGTTATGGTTAATGTTATAGTCAGAATTATGATCACTTTAAGAACACACACACACTCTCTCTCTCTCTCTCTCTCTCTCTCTCTACAGACATTTTTCAAAATATTTGTAGACCACCATCTCATAGACCATTTTCATTGAATGATATCAGTATACATGTTATCTATTTGATATGTTCTTTGATCTTTTTGTCAGTCAAGGATTCCTTTCATGATGCTCTAATGGGTTAGAGGTAGAATTAGGGTTAGGGTTTGGTTTAGATTTATTATTATGGTTAGGATTAGGGTTTATGGTCATGATTAGGGTTTAATATCTGATGACATTAAGTTTTTCCATTAGTATACTTAAGTGAAAAACATGATAAAGGTCATCGGTATAGGCATAACTGACGGACAACAAGTATACCCGACGAGATGAAAATGTCTATCATGAAAATGCTAAGTATAGAATTGCCCAACGAACATTGACAAGAGTTCAACCGATGACAAAGCATAAAGGACATCACTGACGGTACAGTTTTGTGAACATCACCGATAGAGAAGAAAAGGCAAGAACCCGACGAACAATTCAATTAAGGGACACCGACGGAGCAGAAAACTGACAGGACAAAGAATGAAAGAAAACTGAGAGACTGAAAGAGCAGCCTGACCATCAGAACCGACAGTTAGTTACAGAACCTGCAAAAAGTGGATCTAACTTTCCACGTCAAATAAAACATTGTAATTCTATTTTTAAGAGTTTTTATTTGTTTTAAAACTTACTTGAGGGTCAAACAAGCATATTGTAAATGTTTTAAAGCATCCTAACGGATCTAAAACATAACTAACTAAAGATCAAGGTCAAGTTGTAAACCTTGGATCTAGAGTTAATCTAAAAGGCGTGAATCACGAATAGAGCTAGAAACTAGAATAAATAGATGCTCAATCATTTGTAATAGGAGAGATGAAGTAACTTGGATAAATGATTGTAGCCATGGAGAGCATCTAAGAAGAAGAGAATTCATGCAAGGTTTAGAAACAAATTATATCAGTTATCAAGAATAGAGACAAGGCTACCGAAAAGCAGAGACAAAGTATTATTCAAATCACTTAAGGTGATTACATATACATTGTAAGCTTTACAAGATCTTTTATTAGCAATTAGAGATTGTATACACTATCAGATCAACATATAAATTGTAGTTGCATTCTAACAAGTGCATCACAACATAAATCCTTTTGTAGAAGGTGGACTTAACAGTTCTTTGATAAATCTCTTAACAGAGTGCACACCTAACGGTGTTGCTAAAGCTTCAAACAAAG
>MU224715.1:464093-475994 GCA_018584345.1 Thuja plicata
ATATAGAATATTATTACTAATCAATATATTTTAATTTATTTATAGTATTGATGAGTAATATTGATTAATATTAATTAATGTATAGATTAATATTAACTAATGTTATATTGATTAGTATTAATATTCATTTAATATTGTTAATTAATGCTATATTGATTTATAACATTAATATTATTAATATTTGTTGATTACAATGTAATATATTTTGAACAATTAAATAGCTATACATATATTAATTATGGCTCATGACAGCACTACACCTGCACCATAAACTAGAGCAAAGGGCATGGCCCCTGTTGGTGTCCGTATACAGGTGCGGTAAGCCCATAAAGCTAGATTAATCTAGAGATGCTAGTCTCATTCAGATTTGTGTACTGTGCGGTGTAAGATCTTGAGAATAGTCTTATTTGAAGCTTCTACCTATCCATTACCCTGGGGATAATAGATAGAAGTCCAGTGCTGAATAATTCTAAACTTAGTGCATAATTGTTTTAGATCCTTGTTCTTGAATTTCCCCCAATTGTCAGTGATTATTGATGAGGGTACACCATATCTGCAGATGATGTAGTTCAGTATAAACATGGCCACAAACTTGCCATCAACTACGATGAGGGGCACTGCCTCAACCCATTTGGTAAAATAGTATATAGCAGTAATGATGTATTTATGTCCCCTTGAAGAAGATGGATGTATCTGACCCACCAAGTCAAAGGCCCATAGCTGAAATGGCCAAAAGATGATGAAAGGAATGAGCTCCTTGGCATGAGCATGGATCAGATTTCCATGAAGCTGGCACTATTTGCAAGATTTAGCAAATTGTGTAGCTTCTTTCTCCATATTTGTCCAATAGTAACCAGCTCTAATAAGTTTGCGAGCCAGTGTCAGGACATTTGAGTGAGACCCACAGACTCCTTCATGCACCTCTACTAACACACACTTGGACTCATCAAGTTCTAAACACCTAAGGAGGGTACCATCTAGAACTCGCCTATATAAGTTGTTAGCTATGATGACAAACCGTGAAGCACCGTGGATTAAGTGAAATTTCTCATTTTGGGTGTAAGTGTTTGGAATGATCTGGTCATGAAGGTAGGAGTAAATATGGTGGTAGCGGGATGAGTCATGTCCAATGATTGAATAGATCATCTGGGATTTAGGGGAATTATAAGCAGGGTAGCATAACGTCTCCACTAGGAATTCATATTGGAAGTCATTTTATGGCATTTGTAATTGGAAGCCAGAGTAGTCATGGTATCACCTACTTTATTATCGACCCTTAGAATTTGTTGGAAAGTAATGTGTGCAAAGTATTTCTTGAGATCATCAACCATCTTTTTATAAGGCACCAATTTTTCATCTTTTGTTTGGTAGATATCATTCACCTGATTGATAACCAACTGTGAATCTCCAAAGACCTTTAGCTCATCAACACGCCATTCAATAGCGATCTTTAATCCATTAATCAAGGCTTCATACTCAGCAGTGTTATTTGTGCAAGGAAATAACATTTTGTAAGCCTTTGGTAATGAATACCGCTGAGGTGTAATGAACAAGATTTCGACACCTGACCCCTGCTAGGTGAATGATCCATCAAAGAACATGGTCCATGCTGAATGTGTGAGAAGCATGATGGACTCATTTAGGAACTCGATCCTTAATGGTTGATAGTCTGCAATAGGTGCCTCAGCCAACTGATCTGCAATTGATTTCCCTTTGATAGCTTTTATTTCCACATACTCAATGTCAAATTCACTAAGTATCATGACCCACTTAGCTAATCTACCTGTGAGGGAAGCTTTGTTGAGTAAATAATTTAATGGATCAATTTTTGCAATGAGCCTTGTAGTATGAGCAAGCATGTAATGTCGTAACTTCTGGGAAGCGAACACCACTGCCAAGCAAGATTTCTCAATGACATAATAATTCATTTCATAGGAAACCAATGTTCTACTGATGTAGTAAATTGCTCTTTCTTTATTGTTTTGATCTTCTTGGGCCAATAGAGCAGCCATAGATGTTTCTATAGCTGAGATGTATAAGATTAATGACTTCCAATGAATAGGAGGTATTAATATAGGTGGATTAGCCAGATATTGTTTGATTTGTTGAAGACCTTGTTCACATTCTTTATTCCATTCATAGGTCACACCTTTATGTAGAGTTTTAGTAAATGGTTGTGACTTGTTAGTTAGCTGTGAGATGAAGCAATGGATAGACTGAAGCCAACCTTGAAGACCTCTCATTTGACTAATATTGCAAGGTGGAGGCATTTCCATGATAGCTTGCACCTTTTCAGGATCCACCTCGATACCTTTTATGGAGATGATAGAACCAAGCAATTTTTTAGAAGTTACTCCAAATGCACATTTCTTAGGATTGAGACATGGTCTAAAATTTTCCATATGATCCAGTATTGGGCCTAGATCAGTAAGATGTGCCTTCCTATCCATGCTTTTAGCAAGGGTGTCATCAACATAATCTTCAATTTTTTTGTGAATCATATCATGAAATATAGTAGTGACTGCTCTCTAATACGTGGCTCTATCATTCTTGAGACCAAAAGGCATAACATTCCAGTATAAAGTGCCCCATGCACAAGTGAAAGCAGTCTTTTCTTGGTCCTCTAGCACAATTTTGATTTGGTTATAGCCAAAGAAACTGTCCATTAGGGAGTACATTTTGTACCCTATTGTCATATCCATAATCATATCAATTTTGGGTAGTAGGAAATCATATTTTGGACATGCCTTGTTTAAGTCCCTGAAGTCTGTGTAGAATCTGATAGATTTGCCATGCTTCGACACTAGAACTATGTTGGAGATCCATTCTGCATAGTCAATTGCTCTGATGAACCCAGAATTTAGGAGTTTCTCTAATTCTGCCTTGAGAAGTAGAGCCACATGTGGATGCATTTTTCTGAGTTTTTGCTTGACTGGTTTTACTCTAGAAGCTATTGATAGGTGATGCATGATAAGAATAGGATCTACACCAGGAATGTCAGAGTATGTCCATGCAAATTTTATCCTTTTCTCTTTGAAGAAATATGTGAATTCTTTGAGTTCTTCTGTAGACAATAATTTAGCCACATGAATAATGTGCGGATGTTCTTTTGAACCCAAATTTACTAGCCGAGTTGGCTCAATTAGCACAGATGATTGTTCTTGGAAATCACTTGGAAGCTCATCAAGTATCTCATCCTCAGGCACCTCAGAGAGGTTTTCACCTTTGGATACATATATTCTTTTTACTTTTTTTTTGGCTTTGACACTGCCACAATGTGGTTTTCACCGTCAAAGCGCCTATTTTTTCTTTTGATTTTATGACTAAGATACTTGATATCACTTTCGGTCATGCTGACACTGTCTTCGCTAGTGGAGGACATTACAAGTTCAACAGCGTGGATATAACAGGCTAGAGAATAGTCATTCTGGAATGTGAGGACTTCGTTGGATGAGGAAGGGGAATTCTAGTCTATTATCTTGAGATGTTGGAGGGAGAGAGAAGTGACGGGTTCAAGTGCATTCACAGTATAATCATCAAAAGCGTAGACTAGTAAGCTGAGACCTAGAGCAATCTCATCCAAAGGTGTATTCAAATCCCTTTGACTCCTAGTGACCATAGTAGAAGACACGTTAACATATATGGGATCGAAATCATTAGACCTTGCACTAGACCCTTCACCTATGTCAAGAAGGTTTTCACATGTATGTGTAGTATCAACATTCCTGTCAAAGGATCCTTTTGAAAGACTATCAAACTCATATTCATGGGAATTTGTGTCTGAACTCTGACTGGGATGTTTGCACCATGAAGGTTTGAGAGTTCTTGTGACACCAGCCTGTTCTTGCGCAAACTGCTCTTGAAACTATGATGGTATGTATCATTCACCTTGGAAACTGGGGTCTTGTGACACTTTCCATTGTTTGTATGTCAAAGAAGTGAATGGAATAGCACCATTGGAGTCACTACTAGCCTTGGTTGTACTGACATGTATTATGACATCATTTGGCTCAGCAAAGAATGCTGCCAGATCTAGAGGAATAGATAAGGAAAGTAATCCTCGTCGGAGCTATCCTCTAAGGTGTCCACCTCAGGTTCTGGTTCTGGTCCAAGTTTAGATTCAGATATGAATTTGTTAATCCCTAGATGGAATGGGATCTTCTTGAAGCTTAAACCACTTGTATCTTTCATCCTTCAACCCATAGCTTTAATAGGTTCAACTAGTCCATTACTATTCATCCCTATTGGACCACTCCCTTTGTATCCAAAGCATTTCATGATTTTAAGACCTTCACTATTGGGATCTAGTTCACAAGATGGGGTGGTCTATTTAGATATGTCCTTTCCTTTGCAAATCCAAGCTTTAATATCTCTTTCCTCATCTTAATCTTCTAATGGTGTTGAAGCCCATACAAAGGCACCCTCATAAACTATTTCAAGAGTAGTAGAAGATTTATTGTTCTCAGAAGGTCTCCCGTAAGAACGAGGAGACAAAGGTAGAGCTGCTAATGATAGCACAGGTTCTATTTGATACCCCCCATGCCTATGTCTTTGATTTTCAAAGTCTGTTCCATGTCTCTAAGCTTAGCATCATAGAATTTTGTGGATTCTCTATTAGTAGGAACAAAACTATCAGCTGACTGTGTGAGCGTATTACAAGAATAGCCCATATTAGCAGGAACTATCACTTCTGCACCATGGAAAGGAAAATTGATGCACTGATGATACATAGAGGGAACCGCTTGCATTTCATGGATCCATGATCTTCCCAACAGGATGTTATAAGCAAGAGGAATGTCCAACACTTGATAAGTGACATCTCTTTCAACAGGTCCAACCCGAATAGGTAGCATAACTAAACCTTTAGACTTTCTTTCTTCTTCATCATAGGCTTTGATATTAATTTTCTTGTGGGAATCTATGCAATCTTCATCATAGCCTAGTTGTGTGAGAAAGTGAGTAGAGAAGATGTTGAGGCCAGCACCATTATCAATAAGGACACGACAAATGTGCTTTTGGCCAATCATGACTTCTATATGCAAAGGGGCGTTATACGGGTGGCTGACCGAATGGTCATCTTCTTCTGAGAAAGATAGTGCGGTGAAGTCAAGTGACCCACTATAGATTGAAACTGATCAAGGTTAATGTCTTTGTGGACGTTAGCCTTTGCGAGGGCTTTATCCAGAATTTGCCTATGAGTAGGCGAGATCTTCAACAACTCAAAGATGGTTATTTGAGCATTGGTTCTTTGCAGTTTTTCAAGAATGCTATAATTAGCAGTAGGAGGTGTGGAGACTATTTTCATGGTCTTATTGGCAAGGCCAACAATAGCTTTGTCCGCGGGTTGCTTCAGTGCAGATGTAGTAGCAGGAGGGTCAGGACCCTTGAGAGTGATCTTAGCACGAGATCTGGTAATGATGTTTGTGCAATCCTGAGATGATTCAGGTTCAGATGAGTGAGACCCATGGCATCTCAAGACAAACAAGGTCTTAGGCTTAGGAGCATCCCCACTCCCCTTGATAGTAATCACATCACAATACTCAACTTCGATAGGTTCAATCATGTTGATGACATTGTCATTAGTGGTATGCGTGTAGTTAACCTTGGCATTACTATTCATAGTGTTGGAAGACTCACCTTTCTCGTGAGGAGGAAAGGGATCTTTGAATGCCTAGTGATCTAAATTCTTATTATGATTATCCACAACAATATCACCATTATCAATCAGATCTTGGACCTTATGGCGCAACTAAAGACAAGTAGAAGTCTTGTGACCCTTGTTCTGGTGATAGTCACAGTATGCGTTGTCGTTCCACCAATGGAGTCATGGTTGCGGATCATATGGACGCTTGTCAAAAGGAGAAAGAACCTGGTTTTGCACCAAAGCCCTATAAACTATATCAAGTGGTTCTCAAAAGGAAGTGAATTCACACTTGGGTCGAGGGGCCCAAGGTTTGTTGCTAGAGAATCTGGAAGGCGGCTGAGTATTTGTTGCAGCATTTTCAAAAGTTTTGATCACTTGTATGCTAGAAGTAAGATTGAAAACTGGTTTTGAAGGAGTTAGGGTCACATTATCAACCACTCCATCATTCACAATGTCCCTATTCTTGTTGACAAAATTCCCTTTATCTTTGTTGGAAGAGGAGGAACCTTGTTTGTTGTCTTTATGCAAAGTCAATTCCCCTTTCTTAACCATAAACGCCTCTATCCTCACAGCTTGCTTAATCACGCTGTCAAAATTGAGGGGACCTTGAAGCTATACCTGATACCCAAAATCAGGAGTGAGATTGTCCAAGAAAATGTCGAGTTTCTCAGATTCAGGTATTTTATGAGGATACTTGGTGCAAAGCTATCTCCATCTCTAGAGAAATGTCAAGAATGGCTCCCCTTGTCTTTGCTTGAGATTGCAAAGGTCCCTGATGTTGATGGGATGCTGTATGTTGTGAGAATAATGCTGGATAAAGAGATTTGTGATCTCATCGAAAGTCTTAATGCCGGTGGGTAGTCAAGAAAACCACTCCATGGTTGGTCCACCCAGACTTCAGGGAAAGAGACACATTAAATAAGTTTGATCATGAATGAACTCTATATATAGGGCCCCAAATTCTCTCAGATGATCTTAAGGATCAGTGGTACCGAGATATTTATCATACTTAGGGAGTTCTACACCCTTGGGAAAAGGTGGCATATGAAGACTCCTATCAAAAGGAAAAGGACATATGTTCTCCATCGTGAATTTTTGTGCGGGTTTGTCCTTATCCTTTACAAGTTGGGTAATTTGGTTTTGTATATCTTGAATCATGTTTTGCAATTTGGTACTTCTCAGTCTCTTCTTCTTTAGTCACAAGTATTTCCACTTTGAAATCTAGGGGTAGCTTAACTCCTTTGTTTGCCAATTCTAGAAAATATTTCTCTTTATCTTCTGCAAGGAGAATTTCCATCATCTTGATGAGAGCCTTATTAGATTTTGTAGCATCTATGTCATTTTGAGTTATCGGATCATCATCATTATTGAGGATCTCATAAATGCTTGGGTTCTGATCTTGACTCTGGTCATGTGGAGGAGGGCGATGGTGATGCTGATCACCTTGTTGATCCTAATCATTTTGAGATTGGTCATGGGCCTCGTTGTATTGACCTTGTAGGAAATTGAAAGGGCTTCCCATGTTGTTGATGTGGGATTATGCTGTGTGCACAGGTTCAGTGTGAGTGTGTGTATTGAGTTGAGAGTTCGTGGCCAATGTAACTTTTGGCGGGTCAAAGGGGTCGATGGGTTTGGAAGAATCAATAGGTTCAAAAGGATTGATAGGACCAAAAGGATTGGTATGATCAAAATGATCAATAAGGTAGTGAGGATCATCAATAGGGTCAAACCAAGTAGGTGAACTTCCAAAGTTTTTTTGATCTGGAAGAAATGAGTTCTATTCATCTTGAAACAATAGTTCAGGTTGTCTTTGAAACAAGGGATTATAGCACAGCTGGAACACCGGTTTCTGATTCAGACTATGATGTAAACTAAACAAAGAAGAGGAATGTGAGGATCCCTCTTGACTATCAGATTGAATAATAGGTTTGGAATGACCTCTTCCTTGATTACGAGATCTACATTTACTTATTATGGAACCACGAATGGGAAATACGTTACCACTTCTAGTCGTAACAGGAATAGATGAAGATGAAATGAGAGAGGACTTAGGATCCAACTCAGAACTCTATCTCTAGAAATAGTGAAAAGGAGATAAAGGCTAGAACAACCAAGATGTGAAATGCACCTGACACGAATTGTCAAGAGTATGGCTAGAATAGTTGAGATGTGACTACCGCGTCACAAGGTACAAAAGCATAGAAAGGTAGGACAAAGAACAAAGAGAAAAAATGAGTTTGAGCAAGAATTGTTTGGTTAGTAACTCGAGACAATCAATTTCAGACTGCAGATGATAGGGAAACAGGTAATAAGATCTCAGACAAAAATTAGATCAGGCAAAAAAATCATCAGTCAACGAGAAATAGCTCATGTTTTGGAACACCAAGGTACAGATTCACATGAGAAAGTGCTCGTTCACACAAGGAAATGCTTAACTACGCATGAGAAAATGAAATCTCGTGCGAGGAAATACTTAGTTTCTAGAATCTCGCTTGAGAAAACTCCAGGTTTTGATAGATCGACTCAGTTTTTGAGACAAAAGTCAAATTTTGAGACACAGTCAGGACTGTTCTCTGACAAAATTTCTAGATTTAGGACATTTTTATGACAGTTTAGATCAGTAATCTCAGTTTGAATGTGACAAGCAATCGTTAACAAGAACAAAGTTTTGATCAAGCAATAGTGACACAAGAAGTAGTCACAAACAGTTCTACCAAGGACAAAGCAACTTGGCAGAATGATGGGAGTCTTTGTTTAATCATGATTGGATAGTTTAAGAATCAAAACAAACACTTAGTTATCCCTACAAAAAAAAATGGTAGAGAAGACAAAATCTGTGCCTCACTGGCTTATGTGTATGTGTGTACCTCACACAACTGTGTCACCCCCTAGAGGGCGCCTGTGTTTTTGGTGTTTCCAAGGACTAAAAGTTATATGTTCTAAGGTTACCCTTAAAGCAGGGGCCAATGTCATATACCACTTCAAGCATCCAGGTGCATACCTATGTTGAGAATCTAGGGGAGAGATTCTTCCCCCTCCCTGCACAAAGATTATGTCTTCTTTCGGAGGTGATCCGGGTAGGCAACTAACTAAGAAAGTTTTTAGTGGGCTTCCATTCACAATAACCTTCAGTTTCCCCAATATAGGGCTTAGGCCTCGCAGCCACACCAACACTTGAAAGTCATACACCCTCGCAAGCAAGGATGGGAGCGGCACTGCTTAGTACAACAGACAAGGCTTTCTCAAGATGATAGTCAGAATCATGAGAAAGAAGTTACCATGGATTTGGATTCTTTGGACTCGACAAAGCATACTTTATTATAGTGAGGTGGAATCACCGGTGATAGGTGTGTACTCACTTGGGTCATTCCTGGAGGTTCAACTTCTGGCAGGCCCTCTAAAGGTGACACAAAACTTGGCTCGGATTCGAGGGTCAAATTTTTTGATTCTATCAAAGAGAGAAGCAAATACTTTTCTACCTCTTCACCTTACCCAAAAACGCAAGAAATATTCGTCACTGAGCTAACTCTCCTCCAAAAAATTCACAAGCTTTTGGGTTTCTGATTCTCTCAAAGAGAGAAGAGCATAATCCCCTGACAAGTGAGCATGCAAAAGGTTTGTTAACTTTCCTTACTTCCATAGGTCTCCATCATGTTAGAAATGTATGGGTCTCAGATTCATCCATGGGCATCACTTCCATGTAATGAAGAGCCTATTCCCCTATTTTGCTATCAATATTCCCAAGAAATTTTAACAAGGCCCTAATTATACTATGTGATAAAAGCAATAAACAAGCACAACATTTTAAAATGATCTTCGACAACCGTCCTACAAGTAAACCGTTAGCAAGTTTATGTCTTCGTCAAGTGACCTGCAGCCCACTATTACACTGTCAGAGAAATCAGAGAGATAAAAACATGTGAAAATAATCAGGAAAACAGTAACAGTAATTGCAGAAACTGTGAAATTCCAAAGACTGTCACCAAGTCTCACATGAGGAAGTACAAGGCTTCATGTGAGGAAGTACTCTGTGGCAATCCAATTTGTAATGTAATACCCCAAAATTTTGATTTGGTTGTCCATATCCCCTAAGGGAACCAATAATAAGATCAAGGACTCTAAAGAAGTCCATACTTCTAGCAAGAATCTGACCGATAATGAAGACAATGTTCACTTGTTCATTGAGGATGTGTAGGATAAAAGGGAACCTAGTTTTGGAGTTCTTCAAACTGCTAAGGCAATGTCCTTGTACTATTATCGACTTAATAGATAGATGCTTCACTAGATGAGGAGCCTAAATATGAAGTACTGTGCCCTTGCCTCTAAATTTGAGATTTTGGAGCATGAGAACAAGGGCACTTGCTCGCTGGAGGAAAGATTGGAGAGCCTATGTACCCGTGTTGAGAAAAAAGAGGACATAATTAATAAGATTTTCCAGAGCAGTAGTGAGAGCATCAAAGCCTTGGTTCAATACCTCAAAAACCCGGTGGATAAGATGGAGAAATATTCTCCTGAGAAGAAAAATAGCCAGTTGGATATTGATGCTAGGGATGTTGCTGGTCAAGGCTTTGGTCATGGGAGAAGAACTAGGGAAATCATGAAAAAGTCTATTTTTGTTCCTAAGGAGATTCTAGATCTCAAGGAGGTAGTTCAAAATATTTCCAACCTCGAAAAGGAGGTGGCGGGTACCCTTGGGGACTTGGCCTAGTCTTTGTTCCCTGTGTTTGTGGCCTAGTTTTTTTCCCAGTATTTCTCTTTAAATCCACAATAACTTACTGCAAACATATGAGCATGTTGTTTCCTTGTGTATTGGAACTAGGATACAATGCATGTTATTTTGATGTTGTAGCAATTACTCTTCATATAAATAGGGGGCATAAGCAATCTCATTACACAATCTACAATAATCTGACTATGAATTGACCTTTTTCTTTGCACTAATTTCAGCATGGAAAACTATAGCCTTTGAAATGTCTTTGGTATCAGTGAATAATACTTATGATGTTTGTGATTTCAATGTTACAAGTGATAGTTTGATAGTCAAAGCTAGAATTTTGTATTATTGTTTCTCTAAAGTGAAAAATGTCATTGAGTAGAGTTGTCATACTTTACAAATTGGATTTCCACAGAGTCCAGAGGAATTTGATAAGATGTGTTTACTTCAGGCTATTTCATGTTTCTCTTGGTTCTTTATGTTGGTTCGTAGGTTAATTCAGATGAGGTAAATACTTTAGCACACATGATGATGTGGAATAATGTTGTGGAAAATATTATATATGGAGGTGTAAAAGGTGGCATTCAATGCAAGCCATTAAGTTTTAAGAGTACAATAAGAACCTAAACCTGATTTGTATTGTCTTAGTCCTTCCCCTGCATCATATATTATGCTTGTGTTCTTTGGACTGGTTCATATTCACCTTGGCTTGTTTCCTTTCTTTCATAGGTGGCATGTTGGAGGATGATAGGGATGTTCTATCTTATGTCTTTTTCTTTCTGTTTTATGATTTTGTTTTGTTGAATCTTAGTGTTTGCATGCTGCTAAAATTGCTTTTGCAAGCACTTTTTTCTAAGGGTTTAATTGTGGGAAATAAATTGTGTTTGATTATGCTTTATGACATGGGTGATCTCACAATAGTGAGTCCCACTTTTTGGGACGAAGGATTTTGGATATGCAAACAAAAAAAAAAATTTGACGTCTTTGCCCGAAGTGAACTCTTTGCGCGAAGCATACCACGTAAGATACTTCGCGCGAAGCCACAACTTCGCGTGAAGTTGCACACGGTGGTGCTTCGCGTGAACACCCCCTTCGCGCGAAGACACTTTATTGACCGGAATTTTTATAAATTTTTGACAAGTCATGTCATTTTCACTATTCACTTTGCGAGATTTTGTGGACCCGGTGCTTGGAGCGAACCAGTGACGACCACTACGACGTCAACACTTTCCAACCTTTTTCGACCTCTTTGTGATTGTTATTAGCATCAGGTACACGCATTTTTCTCATTTTTTATTGTAAATTCTATGTTTTATATTCATTTTAGTTAATTATTTGTTTTAAATAATATTTAGTTTATAGAAATGTTAGAAAATGATAATTGGATTTTAGAATTTGTTAGAAAATTATTGTAGAATGTTAGAAAATCATAACTTATTATATTAGAAAATGTTTGAAAACTTTAAAAAACTGTAGTATAAATGTTAGAATATATGTTAGTAAATGTTAGAAAATTGTAATTTATTATAGATTAGAAAATATT
>MU224715.1:476094-490853 GCA_018584345.1 Thuja plicata
TATATACACACACACACATATATATATATATATATATATATATATATATATATATATATATATATATATATATCCATTCACTACATTTTTCCTCTTTCACAAATTTATTTAATTTTGAAATATTATTATAAATTTAATTTTTATTTCCCTATTCATTTCTATTTCCTTCCTTGTAAAATTTCAAATTTTCCTTACATAATTAAACTCCTTTATTATTGAAGGGAAAAACATCATCCCAAACTCTATTGTATAAGATCAATATGAAGCTTGACAAGATTGTCTTAGAATATTTAAAAGTAATCAACTAATTAAAATATTTATTATACATTGCAGACTTTGCACTCTTAAAAAATATCAACATCTCCCCAACTGTACTATAAGACCAACAAAGTATGATTGATTTTAAATAACCAATATGTTGGTTTGATATAATTTTTACATTTTTAGAAACAACATTAGCTTATTGGATCTTCTCAACAATGGTCAATGGGCCCATCCTACTGAACAAGAGCCTCCATTCTCAACCGTTAAAAGAATTTGAAATATTAACTTATTTTCCAAGAGGCTTTCGGTTCCATTATTTTAATCACTTGACATCTCTGGCCTTCATGTTAATATCTGCGTCCATTTCATAGAGACTACCAGCCTTTGTGCAGTGCACTGACCAAATGTTGCTTACACCATTAATGGATTATGAAGTTTAAAAAAAAATAAAAAAATATTAGAGTCAGTTGTTGCAGTGAAATCAGTAAAATATTAAAGTTTTTATAAAAAGTAAAAAGCAACACTACAGTGGACTGTACTGCAAATAAAAGACATAAAGTTCACCTTTTGGCACAGGCATGGAGGCTGCAGGCAAAGGTTGCAAAGCTTGGCTTTGCATTTGCCCATTGCATTCGCTGAATGTTCCTGAAGCCTTTTGAAGAAATCCATGTTGCATATATCCTGCAATCGTCTATGTTTATTTGAGGCCTTTGATCAAATGGTTCCAGTGCCTTGTTTATGCTTTTACATTTTGCAGATGTCTACAGAGCTCTTCCCTTCCGGTTGTTGTGAGAGACTTACATTTATTGCATTCACATTTTGAGCACGGTAAATAATTATTTGAATTTGATTTTGCTCGTGGGCGGAAATCAAACAGCTGACCGACTGCTTACTATTGCGGTTAACAACACCGCTTTGGAGAACATAAACGGAGTAAGGAAAGGAAACAGAGGCATTGGGTCCCACACCTACCACCTAAGCGCGGTCAACACTTAGAGTGTGCTGGTTAAGCCCAGCCAGGGTTTAGGGGTTTTTAATGAGTTAATTTTTTTGGATTAGCTAATTCAGTCCCCCTCTCAATTGCTTTCTGCCTTATTTTCCTTCAATTGGTATCAGAGCCTGGTCCCTTGAAGGAATTTTAACAACTTGAGGAAGATCCAAAGATGGTAGCATACAAGAAGGATAGTCCAAGGTTTGAAGGATCCAACTACACTTTGTGGAAGAGCCGCATGATAGTTCATCTCAGATGCATTGATGAAGATTGTTGGAAGGTGACCAAGCAATCTTAAAATCCTCTTGCAAACCCTTCTACCCCACATGATAGTGCAGATTCTAAAGAAAATATCAGAGAAAAGGAAGCCTTGTTGAGTGCATTATCTGATACTGAAATGATCAATGTCATGGAAATGGAGACAACTAATGAGATAAAAAGAAGTTGAAGACCTTACATGAAGGAGACAAGAAAGAGAAGGTTTCCAAGTTGTAAATCTTGAAGGGAAAGTATGAAGATCAAGGAAGACAAAAATATTTCTTCATAAGTACTTAGGGTAAATGATCTTATGATTGATATCATATTTGCTAGAGGTACCCTAGAAGAAGATCAAATTATTGCAAAAGTGTTGAGATCACTACTGCCTTCCTAGAGTCACAAATTTGTATCCATTGAAGAGATTAAGACAATGATAGATGTGACAAGACACAAGCTGGTTGGTAAAATTTTTGCCTTTGAATTGATTACATTTGGTGATGCACTACTTAAGGTTGAGACTACATTCAAAGCTAGTGTACCTAGGTAGGACATGTAGAGATTAGAACCAAGTGAAAAATGCACAAATAAATGGATGGAAAGATATGAGAAGGATATGAAGGAAATAGAAGAAGAAGAAAGAGATCGTGAAAGGTTGGAAGTATTGTTTACAAAGAGAGTACCTAGAGCTACTACTCGTAATTACAAAGGAAAGTTGCCTCTCAAATGTTTTTCATGCAATAAGATAGGACACTTTTCTTTTAGATATCCAAAGAGAGATAAGAAATGGAAGACTAGATCAACTATTGTGAAGAAATGTTAATTTTTTGTTGATGATGATGAAGGTATTTTTGATGATGAATATGTTATAGTTGATAAGGATGATAATTGTTGAAGACAATTATTCAATTGTGTATTGTCATTGATGTTACACATGTATATACACTTATGTAGTGATGTTACACAAATGTCTACATCTAGACCGAGCACAGTTGGTGAATATAAAGAGTTTTTAGTGTTGACCGAGTCACTCAGGCATTTTAGTCATGGTTGGGCATTAGAGAAATTGAGTGTTGAACGAGTTGATTATTCAGTGTTAGCCGACTAACAGTGGTTTATATTCTATAATTAATTGGTTATATGAGGCCGAATGAATTGTGATTTATTACTTATTTAGAAGTATATTCAAGCCAACTTGGTAGGGTTTATCATATATATGAAAGGTCAAGTTTGGATTGAATAAGAGTGTAAGAGTGTAAATAGGTTGAAGAAGTAGAAGTGTGGAATTCTGTGATATGAAGAGTGAAGGAAAAATCAGATGAGATTCTGATTGAGTACAGAACACTCGGAGCTGCAATAGAATATCTGATCAGCAAAGATCTAGTTATAATCAGAACAGAGATCTGAATCAACAAAGATAGTTGCTTACACATACAGGTAAATTCACTGTTACTTTCTAAAAATTGTAGCAGTAATCTCAAATCTCTTAACAGAGTAGACTTAACATTCTTTTTGCAAATCCTCTCACAAGGTAGCATTTCAATGTTGAAGTGTTGAAGACCTCTAACAAGGCCACTCCTCACAGGGTGATTAAATCCTCTAACAGGGTCACACATAACAATGTGTTTTTGTAACCTTTAACAGGGTTGGCTCCTAACATGGCTCACTTCAGAAGAGTGAAAAACAATAACTAGTTACATTGGTGGTTTTTCCCATATTGGGTTTCCACGTTAAATCTTGGTGTCACCTGTGTATATGTTATTTGTTTCATGCTTTATGTTTTTGCACTTAATCACTAATGTATAATTGCATTGGATGTCATAAATATTGCTTTGACACCCTAGTTAGAGAAGAATATCTTAATTAACTGAGTAACATTGTTATATTGTTTAAGACATCCAAGGAACAAGGGATTTTTTTGGAGTAATTGATTCACCCCTCCCCTCTTAGTTACTTATCTCATTTCCAACAATTGGTATCAAAGCCCATTACAGATGAATTAGTACATTCAGGTACATTACAACTTCAAAGAGAAATAGTATTGACTATTGGTATTTGTGGAGATGGAGTCTTTGACATCTGTTTTCAAAGAGGGAGAGTTTTCTATAATACATAAAGAATTACTTAAGGGAGAGTTCATTAATGATCATAACAGAAAGAGGGAGAGTTTGATGTTAGAGGGATAAATTAATCATGAGACAAAGTTTGATGAAAGAGGGAGTTTTTGGATGAGAATCAAAATGAAGCTAAGGACATTAAAGAAAGTTTTATGTTGCTCTACAATTCTTTGTATTATGACATGTTGTGTTACCATCAATGCCAAAGAGGGAGATTGTTGAAGACAATTATTCAATTATGTATTGCCATTGATGTTACACATGTATATACACTTATGTAGTGATGTTACACAAATGTCTACACCCAGACCGAGCACAGATGGTGAATAGAAAGATTTTTTAGTGTTGACCAAGTCACTTAGACATTTCTTTCATGGTCGGGCATTAGAGAAATTTAGTGTTGACCGAGTTGATTATTCAGTGTTAGTCGACTAACAGTGGTTTACATTCCATAATTAATTGGTTATATGAGGCCGACTGAATTGTGATTTATTACTTATTTAGAAGTATATTCAAGCCGACTTGGAAAGGCTTATAATATATATGAAAGGTCAAGTTTGGATTGAATAAGAGTGTAAATAGGTTGAAGAAGAAGAAGTGTGGAATTTTTTGATATGAAGAGTGAAGGAAAAATCAGATGGGATTCTGATTGAGTACAGAAAACTCAGAGCTGCAATAAAATATTTGATCAGCAAGGATCTAGTTATAATCAGAATAGAGATCTGAATCAGCAAAGACAGTTGGTTACACATACAGGTCAATTCATTGTTACTTTATAACAATTGTAGTAGTGATCTCAAATCTCTTAATAGAGTAGACTTAACAGTCTTTTTGTAAATCCTCTCACAAGGTAGAATTTCTATGTTGAAGTGTTGAAGACCTCTAATAAGGCCACTCCTCATAGGGTGATTAAATCCTCTAACAGGGTCACACCTAACAGAGTGTTTTTGTAACCTTTAACAGGGTTGGCTCCTAACAGGGCTCAATTCAAAAGAGTGAAAAATAGTAACTAGTTACATTGGTGTTTTTTCCCATATTGGGTTTCCACGTTAAATATTGATGTCACCTGTGTATATGTTATTTGTTTCATGCTTTATGTTACTACACTTAATCACTAAAGTATAATTGCATTGGATATCATAAAGATTTCTTTGACACCCGAGTTACAGAAGAATATCTTAATTAACCGAGTAACAATGTTATATTGTTTAAGACATCCAAGGGACAAGGGATTTTTTTTGGAGTAAGTGATTCACCCCTCCCATCTTAGTTACTTTTCTCATTTTCAACAGATAATAAATTCACTTTCTTTGTTGTCAAAGATGAGGACAGTGAGCTTGTAGATGCTATGCCTACTAGTTCATCCATTTGTGTCAAGGAAGAAGGTACTAAGTCTAATCATCCTGAATCTACTATTTCTTTCATTTCTATTAAAGAAGATGATTCCAAGTCTGAAGATTATATGCCTTCTACTTCTATTGATTGTATTGTTGAAGAGAAAGCCCTAGCTGCTCAAGTTGTCAAAAAAGATGATTGGGTGATAGACAATGGATGCTCACATCATATGACTGGTGATAAGAGAAAATTTGAGATTTTTGAGAAGTATGATGATGGTATCGTAAGATGGGGAGATAATTTTGGTGGGATGATCAGAGGAAGAGGTTCTATTTCCCTAGATGACAATAATATTGTTGATGATGTACTACATGTTGAAGGTTTGAAACCTAATCTTCTAAGTGTTAGGTAGTTGATGGAAAAAGGGTATGACCTACAATTCAAGAATGACACATGCAAGATCTTGAACAACTCTGTAACAGAGATAGCAAGAGGAGCCAAGACAAAAGGTAACTTATTTCATTTGAATACTAGTTTGAGGACTTGCTTGATTTCTCAAATAGATGAAAGTTGGTTATGGCATAAGAGGTTATGTCATGTAAACTTTGATAACATTGTTTCTATAAGTTTTACTCTTGTTGTTAGATATTTTCCTAGGGTGAAGAAGCCTTCTAATATTACTTGTAAGGAATGTTAGTTGGGTAAGAAGACGAGTTACTTTCCATTCCAAATCTGAAAAATCTAATGGATTGTTAGATCTTGTTCATACCTACTTGTATCGTCCTACTAAGACAAGAAGCTTGCAATATACTTTATGTTTCTAATTGATGATTACTCGAGGATAGTATGGGTGTTCTTCTTGAAATATAATTATGAAGCCTTTAACAAGTTTACGATCTTCAAGTTTATGGTTGAGAATGAGACAGAGTTGAAGCTGAAATGCCCGAGATCTGGTAGAGGAGGTGAATTCACATCAAGTGAGTTCAATACTTTTGTGAGATGCATGGAATAAGGAGACAAATTTATGCTTCATAGAACCCATAGCATAATGAATTGGTGGAAGGAAGAATAGACCAGTTCTAGACACTGTTAGGAAAATGATGCTTGAGAGGAATGTTCTGCACATGTTTTGGAGAGAAATAGTCAATACTGCAATATACACTCTCAATAGAGTGAAAATCAAAGGAGGAACAAGTAAGATACCAAATGAACTTTGGTATGTAAGTGTGCCTATATTCAAGTACTTTAAAATTTTTGGCAGTAAATGCTACATCAAAAGAGATGAGGAAATAGGCAAGTTTGATTCAAGGATTGATCAAGGTATATTCCTTGGCTACTCTACAAAAAGTAAGGTATATAGGTGTTACAAGAAGAGGATGATGATGCCAGTAGAAAGTACCAATGTGAAGGTGGATGAAATCCTTGAGAATCTATCAAGGTCTGGTGGATTTGATTTTGATGATCAGAATGATAGTAGTAATCAGAGACAAATACAACTAGTTCAGACCCAAGCTCCTAGAATCATAGTGAATACTAATGATGATGCCTACACAAGTGGAGAAGAGGAAGAAAAAAATCCTATGATAAAGTTGAAGACACCAAGGTATGTGAGACTGAATAATGCATAAAATTAGATTATTGGTGATAGGAAAATGGGTGTTTAGACTAGGAGAAGGATTGTTCAAGATCAAGTGTGTTTAATCTCAAACATTGAACCCTTGAATGTCAATGAAACCTGCAAGGATGATCATTGGGTTGATTCTATGGAAGAGGAGTTAGCATAGATTGAGAAGAACAATACATGGGAACTTGTCCCAAGGCCTATGGACAAGAATGTTATTGGCACCAAGTGGGTATTTAGGAATGGATTGAATGAAGAAGGAAAAGTGGTAAGTAACAAAGCAAGATTAGTGTGTAAAGGATAATCTCAGATGGAAGAAATTGACTATGAATATTCCTTTTCTCCAGTGAAAACATTAGAATCAGTCAAATTGTTCCTAGCTTATGCTTCTCATGAAAACTTCAAGGTGTACCAGATAGATGTCAAATATGCCTTTCCAAATGGCGATTTAGAAGAAGAGGTATAAATAGAGTAACTTGATGGATTTCATTTGACTAACAAACCATACATGGTGTGAAAGTTGAAGAAGGAATAGTATGGGGTGAAGCAAGCTCCTAGATCTTGGTATTCCAGATTGGACAAACATTTGCTGAAGCTTGGAATCAATAACGGTAATGCTGATAGTAATTTATATTTCAAGCTAGAGAATGAGGGCATGTTGATTGTATAAGTATTTTTTAGTGATATTATCTTCGGTGGTAATGATAAGTTGCATCAAGAGTTTGTATTAGAGATGATAAATGAGTTTTAGAGGTCCATGATAGGAGAAATGAATTTTTTTTGGGACTACAAATTACTCAATTAGTGTATGGGATATTTGTATCTTAGGCCAAGTATGTGAAGGAGATGTTAAATAAGTTTAGGCTGGATGACTCTAAACCAGTGGGAACACCTATGTTGACTAGTTGTAAGTTACCAAGAGATGATGAGTCCCCTAAAGTCAATCAGGCTAGATAAAGATTAATGGTTGGTGGATTTCTTTATTTGACCCATACTAGATGAAATATCATAAATATTGTGTGTCTTGTGGCTAAGTTTCAAGCAGATCCTATACATAATCAAGAGGTAGTAGTGAAGAAGATATTCAAATATCTAAAAAGGACAGAGGACTTTAGGATGTGGTATCCTGAAGGTAATGAATTTACCTTATGTGATTATACTAATGTTCATTGGGTAGTTGATGTTGATGACATGAAAAGTACAAGTGGTGGTGCTTTCTTTCTAGGAGGCAAATTGGTCTCTTGGTTGAGCAAGAATAAGACCTCCATTTCTTTGTCTACTATGGAGATAAAGTATGTTGTTTCTACTAGAAGTTGTACATAAATAATTTGGATTAGAAAGAAGTTGTCATATATTGGATTTGTATTTGATGAGACTTTTATTACGTATTGCGATAATTCAAGTGCCATCAATATTTCTAAGAATCCTATACAACACTCAAAGACAAAGCATATATCAATCAAGGTCAATTTTTGGAGACAAAAGGTAAATGAGAAAGAGGTGATACTAGAATATGTTCCTACCAAGGAAATAATAGATGATATATTCACCAATACTTTTCCTAAGGATTCATTTTTGTATCTCAGAGGAAACTTAGGGGTAATCATCCCTCCTGATCAGAACTAAGATGCAAAAGGTTTCATCAATCCAGTGCACTTCAGGGAGATATCTTTCAAGCTAGATTGGTGTTTTGGAGGCTACTACTTAGGGGGAGTAGTAAGCATGGTGATATAGGGTTGAACTTAAGGGAGAGAAGAGCATTATAAATGAAAGCAAATCAGATAATAGATGTACTATTTTCATTGATGTCAAAGGGGGAGAAGAGCACATGAAAAATAAGTTATATACTTGCAAATAAGAAAGCACTTCATATAAGGAGAAGAGTACGTATCTAAGGGGGATTAAATAATGGAGAGAAGAGTATGTAATCTACTTAGAACCAAGGGAAGCTTGCTTCCAAGGGGAGCAGAGATAGAGAGATCCTAAAGGAAGATGAGTTAGAGAGACTTTGAAAGATAATTGTGGATATTGCTGATAATACTATTGATTATCTCTCCAGGATGAATATTTTTGTTTCTTATTGAATTAATTGTTTTTCCCATAACATGTTTCCATCAATGCCAAAGGGGGGTATTGTTGGCAAGTTTGGATGTGTTATTATTGATGTCAACATGTCTGTTAAGCAGTTTTTCTAGAGGAACAATTTGTTCATAGGAATGATGAGAAATGGTTACTGAGGATGAGGAGTCATGCAAATCATGGGATGATGTAGAGATTTTTTACTAGTTCCACTTCAATTTTTAGGTGTTGACATGATGATTTGAGTAAGTTATGAGATCACAGATGATGACTGGCTACTTTACTGTCGGCTAGTGTAACAGAGTTGCAGAGATTGTAACAGAGTTGCAGAGATTGGCTTCACGCACGTACATAGGTTGATATATTTGATCACACATATGGGAATTTTTTAAGATATGGTGATGTGTCTTCTATTCAAAGGGTTGATGATTTTTAAGGCCCGCAAGGCATTTTCAAATGTTACAGATGAAGGTGATAGTGTCCTTGTGCGTATAACATGAAATGCTAAAAAATTGATTCGTTGAGATGGATTTGATTGTTTGTTTTAACTTCATGATGCCTAATAATATTATTAGATTATGTGACTGATGATTTTTCAATCTAAATTGATGAAGGTGATGATATTTGAAGGGAATTTCAAGTTGGTGATAAGCTTTCTTATGTTCTTGACTGACTTGATCAATAAAAAGTTTTATGGGCGATCAGTAAGATATTTTATGGAATATTTATGATCTTGAGGTGGTTATGAAGGATCTAATCTATGTTTAGATGACATGATTTGATTAGGATTGTTGATTTTTTATGGTAAGATGAAAATTGAAAGTTAAGTTTTTGTTGACTTGTTCTTGATAAAAGCGTTGATGGATTAGGGAAAACATTATGGTTGCGCAAGAGAAGAATTGATTGCAAGTGCCAGGGATATATTGTGTAGAAGCTATGAAAATCTAGTGAAGGTTGAATTTATCATCTGAAGGAGTCTGAGATAATTTTAATAGAGATCTAATTGTACTTTAATGGAACTGACCAAGGCTTAATTAGATGCTACTATATAGCTCAAAAATTCATCATTTTCTTGCTGCCTTATTTTCCTACAATTCCATGTGTCAAGTGGGTGTATCACATAGAATTCCATGTTTTCTTTACTTAGAAACACCCATAGTGGTGATATGTGGCTCTCTCCTCCTCCCCAATTTTTGTTGCAATCACCATCCATCTTGCAATAATTTTTGGTGTTTCCCCATGTGCCCTCTTGATGCGTTGGTAGTCTCCATGAGAGGTTGTTTTCCTAAAGCAATTCTGTTTGAGGCATCTCACTGTACTTATTCGCATGCATGCTTCCTACAATTGATGTGTCCTCAGGCTATAGAAAGGAGAGCTAAGCTCATTTTGGTTGTTGGTATTTCACTATTTAAAAGACTAATATTAAATAAAAATAGTACTTTATTTCAATTATATCTTATCTTAATCTATTCAATCCTTAATAGAAGACAAGAAAATTGACTGTGCATTTGGCCTTTCGATGTATCTTTGATGTTCTATGGTTATTTTGATGGTTATGATCTGTCTCATTTATAAATCAAAACTGGGTTGCTATTATCTAAGTTTTTTCAATTGATCATCATTATATGAGTTATGAAATCATGTCTATGGCTCTTTTTGTAGTTCATTTATTTTGTGGTTGCACTATGTTATGCTTTTATTGATACCTAAATGTTCAGCCATTAAATTTTGGGTGTATCACAATATTTAGATTTATTTTTTCATTGTTTTCCTCTCTTTCCCTTTCCTTGAGATATCAATTATATCAAGAGTTGGATTCTAAAATATTGGAGTTCATTCAATGATGCACAATTTATCCCCCAATAATTTAACTTCCCATAAAATTTGTCACCTTACCTTTAGAAAATAGGAAGCAAGCAACATGGAGGAGGGGGGGGGGGGGTGAATCAATTGCTTCTAAAACTCTTAAAACTTCAAACCTTTAAACTTTGAAAATATTCAACACATTAACCTTAATTACTGATTTAAAAAATGTAAAGCATATAAACAAAAATCAGAAAACATCAAAACCACATAACACAATGATTTTTATTGCGAAAATCCAAACTAGGGTGAAAAAATAGAGGAACTGATACCCACAATAATAATAGTACCTTGTTATAAGTTTATACTTATTACAATATAGGAAATGCACATGTATTTAGGAACACTTCTTGGATTTCACTACTCAATTTTCCTTGGGCTCTAACCCTAAGGAAGTCTCATTGACTTACAATCATAATTCAAACACCAATATGAGAATTCATGAATAGTATGATTGCATCTATCTATACCTTGGTCAGTTCCATTTCACTACAGTCAAATCTCTTGCTGCAATTCTCTTTGCCACACTCAAATGAGAAATTGAACCTCCATTAGATTTATAAAAGTGTTTCACTAGAAACCTCTACCTTCTGCAATCTTCCAAAAACTGGCGCGCACACACAACAACACAAATCAAACCCTAATTCACCATATTTATCAAGAACTAGGTCAACAAAACCTAATCCTTAAGGTTTCAAATCTTAGAGACAAAATCAACCATCGGGATCACTGCACACTCTCCAAACATTTCCTAGATCCTTCACAAACACCTTGTGATCATAATCATAACCCTAAACATTTTACCGATCTCTCATAAATTTTTTTACCAACATTTCTTTTCTTGTCGGCTAAGAACATAAAAACATCTTCAAACTCATTGAACTTGGTCACCTTGATCAATGCAAGCTTCCAAATCATCAGGAACATAATCCTAGACCATCCTAAGGCATCATTAAGCTCAAAAAAATAATTAAATCCATCATACTTATTGGATCTATCAGCATTTCATGCCAAACCTCAATAACATTGTTACCCCTAACTAAAATACTTGTAAATGCCTTGTGGACCATCATAATCACATACAACCCTTTTAATGGTAGAAACATTTATATTTCCTTAACACATTACCAATTTCACAACCAAAGATATCACCTTGAATCTGTGTGTGATATCATTCTTGCAACTCTGTTACACTGGAAAGCACTAATTAACCAGTCTTCATCTGTGACACCATAAATTTCTCAAACAATCATGTCAGCAACTCAAACTTGAGATGAGATATGTATAAAACGTCTACATCATCCCATGAGGTGTGCAACTCTTCATCTTTAGTAACATTCCTTCTACATTTATATGAACAATCTGCGTTACTAGAAAAATTGCATATCTAACATACAAACTATACAACATATATATAAAGCATCCAAACTACACACTAGACATCCAAATAACATAATAGACATTTTGAAATAAATGAAAACATGCCCAAATTTCCAAAAATATACCCCTTTGGAATTGATGACAACATGTGATCGGAAAAGCAATCATGCAATCAAAAACCAATAGTACTATCAATAATATTCACAATATCTTTCGGAGTCTCTCTAACTTTGCTCTTCTACCTCATTCCTACTTTGTCACTTCTCCCCCTGGGAACAAGATCATCATGATTCCAATATGATTACATACTCTTCTCTCCATTAGTTTCTCCTCCTTGGATGTACACTGCACTTCTTGGCTAAAAATTCTTTCTTATGTCCAAGTATATGAACTTTCTCTTCACTACTCTTCTCTCTTTCTTCACATCTTATCTCTCTGTGTGGTTGTCTAACCTTCTCTTTTTGAAATTTCTCTTCAGGCTTGATTTTTTCACATGTGATCTCTCTCCCTCCTTAACATAAATGAAAAATGTTTATTACCTTCTTTGGGCCATCAAACACATCCAACTACTGATCAAACACATCTTCCTTGTCATGCTTACTACTCTCCTTAAGTAACAACCTCCATACATCAATATAGTTGTAAGATTCTTCTTTAGAGAAAACCTGTATTGATAAAATATCTTGCATCTTATTTCTGATCAAGAGGGGTAATGAACCCAAACTTTTCTACAAGAGTAGACTCATTGCTAACAATATCCCTGCCTTTCTTGTTCTTGACCCTATTTTTGTGCTTCTGTCTCTTTCCGTCTGTCTTCTCCTTCTCCTTTTCTTTTTCCTCTTTCTGTATACCTCTAGTATTTTCTTGCATATTCTTATGCATTCTTTATGGACCACACTCATATACTTGTATTTCTCTCCACTGTTTGGAAAATTGTGTAGATATATTTCATCTTAGACATATGATAATCTTCTTCTTACTATCATCATTCAAAATTATGTCACATGGACATCTACCTATTTCCCATGTGATAGTATCATTTATCCTTCTAGAATCATTCAACATTATGGCACATGGACCTCTACCTATTTACCATGTAATAGTATCATTTATCCTTCTAACACCATTGAGTATTCCTGAGACATGATTATTTCTTTTACATCTTGGAGAGTAGCTTTTCTTTCTGCAATCTGGGGCTCTATGTCCAAACTTTCCACAATCAAAACACTTACCATTGAATTTTTGAGGTTTAGGTTATCTTCCCAAAGTCTTCTTGTAATTTTTCTTCTTTCTATACTTTCTCTTCCTCCAACCCTTGTTCTTCTTGTTACCCATGTCTTTCTTCTTTGACTTGTTCTCCTGATCTTCAACTTTGGTCTTCTTTCTTTTCTTTTTCTTTTGTTTTTTATCTTTAGGCTTGTCTTGACTAGACTTGGAGCATTCTCCTTTCTCAAGTCTAACACCATTGTTTTCCCTTTCAAGTAATGCTTCAAGTTTAGCTTCTTTGATCTTGATTTTTTTTACATGGTTATTTGTAGTTGCAATCTCTTTCATAATAGTTCTATACCATTCACCATCATTTGGCTCAACCTCTGATATTAGGAAAATATTCTCTTTTGCAATCCTTCTTCTAATCTGAACTTCCTTGTTCCTTGTTATCCTAAGATTAGAGTACTAAGAGGGGGGGGAGGGGGGGTTGAATCAGTAATGTACCAAATAATCTAATCTTTTAACCTCTTAAACTCAACTCACCATTCACAAGATTAACCATACATTCAATAAATGAAAACTATAAACATGCAAGTCCATCCATACATTTGACACATAGATTTATCTCCTGGAAAACCAAATAGGGAAAAAACCATGGTGGGGATTAGTACCCACTAAATGATGTACTCTTCTCAAGTATGCCTTTTGAGGAGCTTAACCCTATTAGGAGTTTACAATAGCACTGTTAGGTGCTACCCGGTTAAGGGATTCTCCTTAGGTCTATTAGAACCTTTACCCTATTCAGAGTAGCCTTGTTAAAGGACTTTAAACACTTGTCAAAGTGTCACCTTGCTAGATGATTATACAACAAAGATTTGTTAGGATCTACCTTGTTAAAAGATTTAACCAGTTGCAACTGTTAAGGAACAAAAAAAACAATTGTAATGCCCCACCAGGGAACCCTGGAGAACTTAACCTAAACACGACACTAAGTTCACGGAATAATTTTTTTTTAAAAATGTTTACAAAAAATATTAATAACAATGCGGAAGCAACACAATGAAGTACATGACATACATGAAATACAACCCATACATGATTAACATTCCTCGAGGGTCCCTTGACGTAGAATTACTTAAACAACTAATCTACGAATACAAATATAAGAATTGACATAGGGTTACATAATCTGAAACCAATTACATACATCTTATAATAAAGATTACAAATACAACTGATACCATAAGGTATACTACCTAATCAACATCCACTGCACAAGTCATAGGGTATGTAATATTACCTAATAAACAATACAATGCATCCTCCAAGGATGATAAACAATATAAACATATGGTATAAATATAAAACTCAAATAACTGAGCAAGTCTCCAAAAGACTATGAAGATGAAACTGCAACAAGGAACATCCAGGCATGAAGAAGAACCCGTCGGAATCTCAATGGTAATAAGAATCACTACCACCCGACCACGTGGAACCAAAGGTCCACTCCCACCGTGTTGAGGAGATAGTAACAGGCCCATCACACGGGGTATACAACAAGAATACAAACACCAAGGTATACATGACCTCATACTCCAATGCAAAGGAAGATCCTAGAAGCACTCTAATCCAAAACAAGGAACAC
>MU224715.1:499358-520794 GCA_018584345.1 Thuja plicata
TCCATTTCCCCTAATCAAGCAAACCCTAATGCCAACACATCCAGTTAACTCCTAAAAGGACTCCTCTCCAAAATTGAAAGAAAATAATAATTAATAATTAAAATATCTAATTACTTGCACAACTCAATTTTGACTCCTAAATTTAAGTTGAGATCTCTTGATTTGAAAATACTTTTTCAACCAAATCTTGCACATGTAATTAATAAAATATTAATTTAAATAACTTAAATATTTACATCACAATTATCCATGCAACTAAATATTTAATTATTTAATTAAGCATAAAAGCATAATTACTCTAATTTTCAAATTAAATATATTTATTCAATAATTGCACTTTAATTAAACTTTCAATTAAACATAGGTATTTAATTTAATTTTCAATTAATTAAATACCCTATATTTAATAATTAATTGAAATAATATTCAATTAAATAAATAACATGATTTAACACCCACATAATCACATTAAGCACCTGAAACCAAAAACAAGCGAAATCAAACATGATCAAAGAAAGGGATACACGAATTCCTATCAACTATACAAATTTGGTCAGGGTAGTCAAAACAGATACTTGTCCATTGACTAGGACAATTAGGTTTAGGATAGGATTTGGACCTGAAAACTATCTCCCCTCTCTTACCATTGAGATTAATGTGATAGGGCACGCTCACTCCTGCCAATTCAGGGAAGACGTAGCCCGATACCTGCAATCCTGTCATCACAAAGATAAAACATACATGTATATATCATATGGAAAGCAATGGTTGAGACTAGGTTATCATGTGGATCTCGCCGAAGCAAGTAACTACGACTCTGTCCCATACCATACCAAGCACATCAAACAGTAATGAAAACATTCAATGATCCATGTGCATATAAATTAAAGGTCAGTATTGTCAGAAACCATAATCGGAATGAAATCCTAACATATACATAAGCATCATAAAATAACCATAAATCACATATACACCAATGATATAACATACTAACAACGGATCGATAACATACTGAAATGTAACACATAATATCATCTAAACCATCTGATAAAATCAACACATACATCCAAAATGCCTAAAAGAGTTTTGCATCCACGACTGAAAATCAACCTAGGAGGTGGGTATTACAACAATGATATGTGAAATAAAACTACCTCTACTTGATCTGATATGCTGAAGCACACAATATCTTCTTAATACACTTAAATGTTCTCTAGCTTGATCACAACTCACACTTTGCACTGCACCTATCTGACAAATGATCAACACATTCAACCTTCATCTTCATTCATTATATACTAAATTTTTAAGTCTACCGCCTTGATCAAACCCTAAAATAGAATTTCAAACATCCCGCTCAAATCTAATGCGCCACATAACAAAATTAAATATACAAAACATATTTCAAAGATTGCATCGACTAATACAATAATTTACATAGGATGTTGTGTCAATGAGTCAAACACATTTTCACCAAACACAAGATTCTTCAAGAATATTATCCATACACTAGCATTGAACAGTGTGATTCCATATCATCACCTCCAATCATGAAAACAAGTCACCAGATCTTGAATGACTCAATCGATTCCATCACAACCTCAACACCGATAAAGGATCAAAGATTTATCAAGTATCACTCAAGAACACAATCTCTATAACTTGAAATAACTCTATCTCTACTCACGAATCATCTATCCTTCACATTGGTCACTCAAATTAGTTGTGGTTGTAATTGTAGCATCTGAACACTGTTGAACACCATATCTTGTGACCGCATCACAAGATATAACAAAGATTTGACATGACATTCAAATCATATATCACCTACCATTAACTGTTCTAGCATCTGTACTTTTATACTTCAACCAATCATAACTTTGACATAAGATTACTTCAGCAGTAGAGGTCATGCATTATAATTCTTGAGACACACCTAAGTCTCCCATAAAGATAGAAACCACTAAAACTCATTGCAACTCATTATTCATCACAATTATACTTGGAAACATACTAAGAACACAAATTCAATAGTTTACATCAATAAAAACATAATATCTAATCATCCTGTAATCAAATCTACATCATGAGATCTCCAAAACTCACTTACCATCAATGTATCAGATATGCCAAAGATATCCCCCTTTGGAATTGATGGCAACACTCTATGCAACTCTTTCTACCTCACCAATGATGGAAACACTTTTCCTTAAAAAATGTAAAAAAATTTCCACTTCTGTCTTTCATCTATTCTGCAATTACTCACCCTTTGTAATACATACATTCTCCCCCTTTGACAAAAATGCAAAAGGCATCAATCACACATGATATCTACTCTATTGTTCTTGACTTCATAGAACACTCCCACCAAGTAGTAGCCCCACAAAATCAATGCAATCATAAAGATATTCAATTAGTACCCTAGGATTGATGCGAATTCATCTTCATCTAATTCAACTCAAATAGGGGGATGCCAAATAGCCAAGGGGGAGAAAGAAGAATCCATCTAGCCTGGGAAGACGATGATCAAAGTGTACATAATATAAATGAACCATTTTGTAAGGCTAATAGGCTCTAAGGTTCTTTATAAACCTAGAGTCCCAATTAGACCAAATGGTACACTAAGGGTTACAATAGGGTCTTTAGGTGGTTTGGAGGTAGGCTTAAATAATGTTTGGTAAGGCTTACAAGAGCCTAAAAATTCATTTAGAAGCATTTTTGCCATTTCACTGAAGGATATTTTTAAGGATACAACAGACACAACCATTTGAAAAAAAATAGTTGTAGCCATTAGTATGAGTCTATTTGAGTCCCCTTAGACCATACATGAAAGAAAGGGTTGATAATTATATGAACTTGGTGGAGATTTGAAAAAAGAAACTTTGATTTTGCTCAAATTTGTCTGATTCCATACTGTATGATCTTGTCAGTGATTGAATTTGATGAAGTATTGAAAGTTTTGCATATTAATGTGAGTTTTGGTCTTAATGAAATTGGTTTGAACCAATTTGGTGGAGTTTGGAGAGAGTTGTGTTCAGTTCGGTGAAAACAGTGTAGGAAACCCTTGTTAATAGGGTCTGATTAGAGATAAAGCCCTAACTTGCAATCCCATCATGGAAAATCCATGAATCTTGGTGGAATGAAAGTTAGGGGGATGTACTTTAAGAATCCTAAAGGGAAGGATCAGGGTACACGGGTTGGTGGTTTTCCCACAAGGCCCTAGGCTAAACAAGTCCATGTGTTTTGTCTAGACACAAGGAGAATAGGTAGGAAAGTCACACCAATGAGTGGTAGGGATCAATTGAATGGTGGATTCAGTGAATTTAAAGATATAAGAACATATCCAAGTGATTGGGTTGGTTCTATGAACCCATTTCTTAAGACACCCTTTGGAAACCAATCATGTTTAGGCCTATTAGGTGCGTATCCTTTGGCGATGGTTTGGAGGTGCAGGAGTAGAGTTAGGATCTGATCTCTTAGGGTTTTTCCAAGGTCCATAAAGGGTATCTAAATCCCTATTTTTTTCAAAGGATTCTTTGGGAGAAGTTGGGAGTTGTCCTTGAAAAATGAACTGGTTAGGGCTACTAGCAAATAGGACTGTTTGTTGCTTGGTGAATCTAAACTTGGTGTGAAGTGATCAAACTTATTCAGAAGGCCAGTAGGAGTTTCCTAAGCCATAGGAATCCTTATCACTCCATAGAAGTGTGAATTTCATGACTGTCCATGATATAGGTAGATTGAGAAAGTCATTTGGATATTGAAGTAGAAGTTGATATAAAAGGGAGGATTGGTTCATTGGGTTTTGCAACTCTTCTAGTTTCCCACTCTACATTTGGTGGTTTCAGAGAACTAGGAGTATCCTTAGGTAAAAGGATTTGGAAATGGTAGATAGAAAAAAATTTGGAGATGGTGAATAGATCCCTGCAAGGGTCACACATGTGGAGCTCGCAAAGATAATGAGAGAGCATATGGAAGAGAGTAGAAATATGCAAGAAGAGATAGAGAGATTAAAGGGAAAGGTAGACAAAAGGGATGAGAAGAATCTAAAGAAAAATATGTGGATGAAGAAGAGACCCCTTTACAGTCTTGAGAAAGAGTACCTACATATCATAGAGCCTTCATTGAAGCCCTTGAAAGGGTAGGAAATAAGGAGAGCAAAGAAAACTTACCAATGTTCCCTAGGAAGTTGAATCCATAGGATATTTGAATGTGATTAAGTACCTAAGAACCAGAAGGTGAGAACTTCCAAGTCCAAGTTGAAAGGTTATGTCCTTAGTTGGTGGAACTTCTTGCAGAATGAGAGAATGGAGGAAGGTAAGAATCCTATGTCTTCATGGAAGAGAATGGTTGCAGAGATAAAGAATAAATTTGTACCAGAGGATTATGAGGTAGTGATGCATAGGAAATTACAAAATCTAAGACAAAGGACTTAGATGTAAGTACCTACATAGAATAATTTCATAAGATTTCCCTTAAGGAAAGAGAACTTGAAAGAGAGAAGAAAAATTTAGCGAGGTATCTGAATGGCCTCTGATACAATATTTAGGATAAACTTAGTCTCTTCAATCTTGAGATAGTTTATAAGTGTTTCCAAATGGCACTGAGAATAGAAGAAAAACAAAAGAGGAAGGGAGATAATCAAAAAAGAGGAAGAGGAGGAAACTTCATAGGAAGAGGTAGATTTGGTAGAAGAGGAACATCTCCTAGGCCACAAGGAGAATCCAGTAGCCAAGATCAAGAAGGAGAGTCAAGTCACAAAGGAAGTTTTAGAGGAAGGGGATCCAATAACAGACGAAGATTTTGGGGTAGAGGATCAAGAAGGAGAGTCAAGTCACAGAGGCAGTTTTAGAGGAAGGAGTTCCAATAGAAAAGGAAGATTTGGGGGAAGATGATCAAATGTATTCACTGACAGATGTTTCACATGCAATCAAGTTGGCCACCAATCTTTTAGATTCCCTGAGAAGTTGGGGACAAAAATTCAAGGGGGAGAAACAAGAATCCATCTAGCCCAGGAAGAAGATGATGAAAGTTTAGACTCCAATGAAATATATGTAGATCCAGAGAATGGGGAGTGCCTAATGTTCAATATGACCCTCTTGAAGGTGTCAATCACAACGGAGCCCCCACAGAGAAATTTTCTCTTCAAAACCACATGAAAGGTAAGTGGAAAAGTTTGTAAAGTTATAGTAGATTCAGGATCAATAGATAATCTTGCATCAATAGAAATTGTTAATAAGCTTGGTTTGAAGAAGATCACACACCCTTACCCGTACAAAGTCTCTTGATTGAAAAAAGAACAACAAGCCCTGATAAATGAACAAGTTTGGGTAGAAATCCAAATAGGTTAATATAAGGATAGAATATTCTATGATGAGACTGAGATGGATGCTTGTCACTTACTCTTAGGAAGACCCTGGAAGTATGATGTTAGTGCACAACATGATGGTAAGAATAATGTATATTCAATGACTAAGGATAGTGTGAGTTACTCTATGACCCCACTCCCTGATGATGGTAAGGATAAACACATCGTAACCAGTGTCATGTTAGTGGATGAGAAATAATTCATGAAGACCCTCAAAGAGAAGGACACCCCATACTTTGTCCTAGTGATGAAACCAAAAGAAGTAGTGAAGAAGAAGATTGAGAACAAGACACAAGAGAGAGGTGTAGGTCCCAAGGAGGTGAAAGAGTTGCTGGACAGATACAAGGGGATAGTTGTAGGCAGTGTACCAGACACATTTCCACCACACAGAGATATTAGCCATTGCATAGATCTTATCCCTAGGTCTACATTGCCCAACAAAGAAACCTAAAAGATGAAACCATATTAGAACGAGGATATTGCAAGACAAATACAAGAGTTTCTAGATAAAGGCTTCATAAGAAAAAGTAAAAGTCCTTGTGCAGTCCCTTTTTTTGGTTCCAAAGAAGGAAGGTACATGGAGGTTGTGTACGAACTCTAGAGCCATAAACAAGATCACAATTAGATATAGGCTCCCCATGCCTTGGAGACTTGATGGACTGTCTAGGAGGATAAAAACACTGTTCTAAGGTGGATTTGAAGAGTGGTTACCACCAAATTAGGATAAGAGGGGGAGATGAGTGGAAGACTTCTTTCAAAAAAAATGAAGGCCTCTATGAGTGGTTGGTGATGCCATTTGGCCTCTCTAATGCCCCTAGCACATTCATGAGGCTCATGAATGAATTCCTCAAACCTTTAATTAATCATTTTTTTGTTGTATATTTGTATGATATAGTGATTTGTAGCAAGGAAAAAGACAAACATATAATACACTTATATTTGGTGTTGAAAAGGTTGAATGAGGAGCAGTTGAAGATAAACTTGGAGAAATGTGTCTTCTTGCAGGAAGAGTTGATATTTATTGGTTTTGTGATCTCTAAGGGAAGCCTCAAGATGGATCCCTCCAAGGTGGAAGAAATATTGAATTGGCCAACACCTAGAGATGCAAGTGAGGTAAAGAGATTTCATGGTCTAGCAAGTTTTTATAGAAATTTTATAAAGAACTTTAGTGGTGTATGTGCACCCATGATTGACACTATAAAGGGGGTAGAAAATGTCAATTTGCATGCACTGGTGAAGCAGGTAAGTCTTTTGAGTATTTGAAAAAGATATTAAGAAAGAAAACAAGGTGACATACATACTATGAATACCTAGTCCAATGGAAGCAACAACCCCTAGAAGATGTCACTTGGATGATTGTTGAAGCAATTGAACAAACTAGAGTCAAAGTCTTAGAGTTGCCAACTTAAGGGACTTGATTTATTTCTGGCCCTCAGAGTATAGTGCAGGTCACCCTAAATGAAAATCAAGTTCTTGGTAGATAGGAATAAAATATTGGATCTAGTGGGATCATCCATAATGTAATCAATAATATAAATGACCCATTTTGTAAGGCTAATAGGCTCTAAGGTGCTTTATAAACCTAGAGTCCTCATTATACCAAAGGGTACACTAAGGAATAAAATAGGGTCTTCAGGTGGTTTGGAGGTATTTCTAGGCTTAATTAATGTTTGTTAAGGCTTACAAGAGCCTAAAATTTCATATAGACGCATTTCACCATTTCACAGAGCAACACATTGAGGGTGGAAAAATAGCAATTTTTCACCATTTCGCTAAAGGAAATTTACATGGATGCAAAGACCACAACCATTTGAAAAATATATTCTTATCCATTGGTATGAGTCTATTTGAGTCCCCTTAGACCATCCTTGGAAGAAAGGGTTGATAATTGTATGAACTTGGTGGAGATTTGAAAAAAGAAACTCTGATTTTGTTCAAATTTGTCTGATTCCATACTGTATGATTTGATTGGTGATTGAATTTGATGAAGTGTTGAAGGTTTTTCATAGTAATGTGAGTTTTTTTCTTAATGAAATTTGTATGAACCAATTTGGTGGATTTTGGCGAGAGTTGTGTTCACTTCGGTGAAAACAATCTAGGAAACCCTTGTTTATAGGGTCTGATCAGAGATGGAGCCCTAAATTGCAATTCCACTATGGAAAATCCATGAATCTTGGTGGAATGAAAATGAGGGGGATGTACTTTAAGAATCCTGAAGGGCAGGATTAGGGTGCATGGGTTGGTTATTTTCCCACTAGGCCCTCGGCTAAATAAGTCCATGTGTTTAGTCTAGATACAAGGAGAATAGGTAGGAAAGTCACACCAATGAGTGGTAGGGATTAATTGAATGGTAGATTCAGTGAATTTAGGGATATAAGAACATATCCAAGTGATTTGGTTGGTTATTTTAACCCATTTCTTAAGACCCCCTTTGAAAACCAGTCCTAATTAGGCCTATTAGGTCTGTGTCCTTTGGCGAGGATTCAGAGGTGAAAGAGAAGAGTCAAGATTTGATCTCTTTGGGTTTGTTCAAGGTCCATAAAGGGTATTTTAATCCCTATTTTTTTCAAATTATTCTTTGGAGAAGTTGGGAATTGTCCTCAAAAAACTGACTAGTTAGGGCTACTAGTGAATATGACTCTTTGTTGCTTGGTGAATCTAAACTTGGTGTGAAGTGCTCAAACTTGTTCAAAAGGCTAGTAGGAGTGTACTAAGCCATAGGAATCCCTATCACTCCATAGAAGTGTGATTTCATGAATGTCCATGATATAGGTAGATTGAGAAACTCAATTGGAGATTGAAGTAGAAGTTTATATAAAAGGGAGGATTGGTTCATTGGGTTTTGCCATTCTTCTAGTTGCCCAATCTGCAACACTAGTATATGTATACATGCACATACACTTACACATAAATATGTGTATGTGTATGTGTGCATGTGTGTATACATATGCATGTGAATGTGTATGTGTGCATGCATGTATACATATGTATGTATGTGCATGTGCATGTTCATGAGTATGTGTATGTGTATGTGTATGTGTATGTGTATGTGTATGTGTATGTGTATGTGTATGTGTGTGTGTGTGTGTGTGTGTATAAATTTATGTGTATGTGTATGTGTATGCATATGTATGTATATGTGTATGTGTATGTGTATGTATATGTGTATGTGTATGTGTATGTGTATGTTAAAGCATACAAAAAGGTTTTAGGAGGATCATCAATAGGTAGATTCTTAACTAATGGTTTCTCCTCTTCCTAGATTTGGTTGGATCATTAATTGTTTTGTTCTTCCTACTTATTATTGCATACATTTTATACATTCTTTGATCCTATATCATAGTAATGGCCAATATATGTATGTACACATACACATACACACACACATACACATTCACGTACACATACACATACACATACACATACACATACACATACACATACACATACACATACACATACACATACACATACACATACACATACACATACACATACACATACACATACACATACACATACACATACACATACACATCCACACGCATACCCATATGCATACACATACACATACACATACACATACACCCATGTATGTATGTGTATGTGTATGTGTATGTGCATGTATGTGTATGTATATATGTGTATGTGTATGTATATTTATATGCGTGTGTGTGTGTGCACGCATGTGTGTATGCATATGTATGTATGTATGTGTATGTCATTATTATAATTAAATTTTTTTATTAAAATATATTTAAAAACTAATATAAATTATGAAAAACTATTTTAAAATATAAAAACAAAATCCATACATTTTAACATAATTCAAAAAACATTTTAAAACACAAAAACAATCCCTACCCAAAAAAATCCGGCCAAATTCCCTAAGCCCCCAGCTACTAACTGTGAATATTTTGGTGTAAAATATTTGGTGAGACTGGGTTTGGCCAAAACATTTCCAGCTGAAAACCTGATACAGGAGCATCTTTGGTTTCTTGGAAATCTTGCATCAACCAAAAAGATATCCTTTCAGTTTGTTCTTAGTTTGTTTCAGTTAGCGGTTTCTGTGTTTTTGGTAGCATTCCTTTGTTTTGGATCATATGTTGTTGCAAACCTCAAGGTTGGTTCTGGACATCATGTTTTACTTATGTCTAGGTTCATACCTCAATTGGATACCTCATTGTGGAGATATTAAAGATTCTTGGTCAGTTCAGAAATTTCTTCATGTTCTTACAGTCAGTTGGAGTTTTTTGATCTTGTGAAGCATTTTCCCAATCGACGAAGCTTAGTTGCTCATATCCCAATATTCTTGGATATTTGGTCGATGTATCCCTTGGATCACACATCATTTCATTAGCTTGGCATCAAGATCTTCTTGATTTGGGTCCTAAACTATATTTTTGTATTACATTTTCTTTGTGTTGGAAAATGTAATTGATTTGGGTCAACATATGTGTGCAAAGGTTCTATTTATTGTGGCATTTGTTCCATAGTTAGGTATCTTGGTATTAGCTCAAAGATAACTCTTATTAGTTAGCTTTTTCATCCAGTATGGATTTGGATTTTTGTATGTAATCAGGCATGTGCGCCTTGAGTGTAAGTTGACATGTGGCTGGATAATCTGATGTAATCCTTAAATTTGTGATAATACGAAGGCCTGCATGGACATGTTTCTTTTTCATTGTTGAGTTTCTTATGATCTTGTGTTGATTATTTCTGATGTGTTGACTCTTGTTGCATGGTTGGATCATCTCCATTGGGGAAAATCCATCCATGACTGCGTTAGACAATATTAGAGTGAGATCATTCGTGTGATTGCAGATTTGTGTTCCTGAACTTGTGAATCCCTTGATATGTTGGTTGTGGGGTGGCAGAGATTGGGTCTATCTCGCACTAATAGATACTTTCATGAGGTGGCCAGGGAGGGATTTGTTGCTGGTCATATTCCTATATGATTTTATCAGAGCAGGATTTGTTCCTGTGATGGTAGATCATTGTTCTTGAGCTTGTGAAATCCTGGATGACTTATTATGGGGTGGCAGAATGTGGATCTGACCTACGACTGCATAAGATTTATGCAGGTATGGATCAAAGAGGAATTGTTTCTGATTGTGAATCTTGGAATGGGTTGAGGTCCTTGAGACATCTTGTTGGTGAACATATTGTCGAATCAAGGCAAGCTATGAGCATGTTCAATAGATCATCGAGTGAGAGGAAATTGAGATCTTGCAATCAGATTGCCGGGAAGAGGCAATTGCACCGTGTGAAGGGAGAGATGTCACTAGATAGGATGAACCCTGTAAGTGTAAAGATAATCTTTGAAGACCTTAGTGTTGATTTGAGGTCTGATATCTAACATGCTTTGGTTGGTTTGAGGAGGAACCTTGAATCTGAGAGAGAGTATGAGGAAGCTACGGAGGAGCTAAATACATTAAGTTGGAATTTACTGATCAAGAGGTGGATCATTTTGCATGTTAAGAATATTATTCAGAGGAGGAAAATGAAAGCTAGAGTTGCTATTGTGAAAGAGGTTAAGCTTGATGAGTTATGTACACTTATGAATGCTTTGACATAGATTGTAGAGGATAAGGTAGGTGTGGTCATGGGTGAATTTCCTAATCTATTGATTGGATCTGATGAGAAATTTAAGGAGTGTCTTTTTATTGAGGGTGACAATAAGAATGTGAAGGAGGTTGATTTTGTTCAAGTTGGAATTGTGATTCCTTTGGCTGGATCTGATAACCTTGTTGGGATAGTTGTTGAATTTGATATTGTTTGCAGTATGGGTGTTACTGTTGATAACATTTTTGTTGATGAGTATGAGGGGACTTGTGATGAGGCTCATATTTGTGACTTTGTTCATTTTTTTGATGGATATTTGTAGACTAAGGTGTTTCAATTGGGTGTTGATTTGTTGCAAAGATTACCTAGAGGATGTGAAGACATAAGTTTCTTGGTCAATGTTGGTGCTAATCAAGTCATTTTTTTTGAAAGAGGAGGTTGTTTCTTATGTTCTAGTGCAGGTATGGGGAGAGAAGCAATATTCCTTTGATGAGAACCAATATTTGAGCATGATGATGGATATCTCAAGAGTGAAGATGAATATTTATTTGAAGGTAAAGATGTTGATGACAAAGGAATATGTATGGATGAATGATTGAGTATCATTAGTGAATTTATTGTTGTTGATGGAATGATAGCAGAGTGTATTTAGAGGTGTGATGAGTGGTTGATGATAATAAGTGGATTTTTGAAGAGGAGTGCAGATCTTGTGCTTAGTTTTGTTGCTAATATTTTTGCTTCTTCTTGGGGATTTTTTTCTGGTTTATTTCAGTGAAAAGGATGTGTAGGATCGATCAGAGAAGGAAGAGAGTTTTTGTGTGCAAGTTCATTTTCTTAACCACGAGGGTTGGGAAGCCAAAGGTCAAAATGAAATCTTATGATCAGTTGTGGATTTATTCTACAACTGCAAAGTGAGAGGCTCATTTTTCAATAACCTTAGGTGTGTGATGCAAGATCATCTTTGGTTTCTTGGCAATCTTGCATCAACCAAAAATATTTCCTTTCAATTTGTTGTAGTTAGCAGTTTCTATGTTTTTGGTAGTGTTCCTTTGTTTTGGATCATCTATTGTTGTGAATCTCAGGGTTGGTTCTAGACATCATGTTTTAATTATGTATGGGTTCACACCTCAATTGGATACTTCACTGTGGAGATATTAAATATTCTTGGTCAATTCAAAATGTTCTCCATGTTCTTATGGTTAGTTGGAGTTTTTCAATCTTGCAAAGAATTTCCCAAATGATGAAGCTTAGTGGCTCATATCTTGATATTCTTGGATCTTTGGCCGATGTCTCCCTTGGATTGCACATCATTTCAACAATTTGGCATCAAGATCTTCTTGATTTGGTCCCTAACCTATATTTTTGTATTACATTTTCTTTGTCTTGGAAAATGTATTTGATCTGGGTCGACATATGTGTGTGAAGGTTCTATATATTGTGGCATTTGTTCCATAACTAGGTAGCTTGGTATTAATGCAAAGATATCTCTTAGTTGCTAGGTTTTTCATCCACTATGGATCTGTATTTGTACATGTAATCAGGCATGTGTGCCTTGAGTGTAAGATGACATGTGGCTGGATAATATAATTTAATCCTTAAATTTGTGATAATGTGAAGGCTTGTATGGACATGTTTGTTGTTCATTGTTGAGTTTCTTATGATCTTGTGTTGATTATTTCCATTGTGTTGAATCTTGTTTCATGGTTGGACCATCTCCATTGGGGAAAATATGGCCATGACTGCATCAAAACTCCTTGCCATGGAGCTGCCACATTGCTACCACATTGGTTCAGTCAAAACCCTTTTGGATGAAACCCTTTTGGTCGGATATGTTCTAGCTAGATCGTGTCAGTTAGCCTAAACTACAACACAAATCTATATTTTTAAGCAAGATCTTAAGTATAAAATTTGTATCTTCAAGATGTCCACTGGTAGCCTTGATTCCATCAACAACATCAGTATCTCTATAAATGTAGCTTTGAACACTCTCATCTTTTGCCTTTCTTAAGACCTCATATTTTTGTTTGAGATTCATTAGTCTTTCATTTTTTGTCTTTAAATCTCCTTCATAGAACAAGACCATCATATTTCAAATCTCTTTAGCACCTTTTAAACCTTTCACCTTCCTAAATGTTGTGTCACATAAACTACTAAAAAGAATTTCTATTTCTTTCACATTATCTTTTTTTTTTCTTTCTTCTTCAATAGTCAAAGGTCTTCCAAAAGGAGGATAAAAACCATTTTTTATAACCTCCCAAATATAATTTTGTAATGTTTCTAGATACGCTTCCATATTTTCCTTCCAATAAGGAAAATTAGTGTCATCACATATGAGAGCCTGAAAGTGTAAGTTCCGAACCATCCTGAATCTGCCTCAATTAGTTAAGCTTCTTCAAGAGGAACCTACTCTGATACCAATTATTGAACACACTTTGGATGCTTAGAGTGGGGGTGAATTAGAATTTAAACAAATCACACTTAAGTAAATAACTAACTTCAATGTTCACCACATGAAATATTAAGTAATGAACAAATCCAACAACACATGAACACCAAGATTTTATACATGGAAAATTCAAACTAGGAAAAACCATGGTGAGACTTTCCCACAAATATAATTTACTGATGTATATAATCTACTTACAAAAGATGGTAAGAGCTCACTGCTCCGGACTTGAAAACTAAGGCTCATTGCCAAAGTAGCAAGATGGAACAATAAACTTGTGCACCCAAGATACATTGTCCCAAGGATAAGGTACATACAACTCTTTACAATAGATAAAGAGAGAATATCTTGATAATGCAGATGATCTACACAACACTTTCAGCCTTAGAAGCACACTATGACTGACTTTTCTTATTTTCCACTATGACTGAATTATGCTCTTCTAAAACTTTTCAAATAGATCTTCACTGGTTCGCCTACAACATTGTTGCTTACCCTCGTGTATTTTTCCAAAGCACAAATTGTGCTTATATACAAGATAGATCTTAGGATATACAAACAGGTTAACCATGCCAAAAGGATATTACAATTAAGTTACAAGTCATCCATGGAAATAGAAAAATACAAAAAGGTCTCATGTTAGAAGCATCTGGATGAAAATATAGAATGAACCCGACCGAATAAGTGATAAACATCAAATACATAGGTCACACATAGCATGAACCTATCCGGATAAGAGATAAACATTAAATGTATAATCTAAACCTAAATCAAGAAGCATGATCCACTCTAGGAGAGAGAGAATATCATGAACATGCTACATATATCCCAATGATATATCTGCAATTACTGAAATAACTTGATCCATGTAGCCAACTCAACCTATAGTCACTTCCCAAATAACCACTTAACTTTCCAATTGAATCTAGACCTTTAGATGCCATAGAGAGATCCACATGCAATGTCAGAAGCTATGTCACTTGCCAATAATCCACATCAAAATCCATCTAAATGTATTTCTAGACCAAACAAAAAATTGATCTTAACTGCAACACTTGAAAGCACTATTTTCAGGTCACCAAAAATAATTTTTGAATCATTAGGAAACACCACAACCAAGACCAAAACCTGAATATAATTCAAATCACATCTACATAACTTCAACCTTGATTTTCAAAGAAAAATTCCTCCAGAAACAATAACTAAGTAACTATCATATTCAATTGCATAACTCTATTACTGAATCACTGACATTCAAACAAAACCAATGACTTCCAAATCTAAGAAAATAGCTCTAAAGCACTAAAAAAAATCTCTAGAATACATCTTTGTCTTCTATTATTTTTTAACACTTGAAACATACACGTATTCCATTTCTATATAGGTTTTGTAGCACTAACATGCCCAACTCACAAACTTACTTCTCCAAATATAGAAGACTTTTGGACCACAGTGTTTGAACAAACACAAACACCTCTAGAACACAACGAATGACATGAATGAAAATCGGACAAGAAAACATATATTTCCAACACTATCATGCATACGTGATTTTTTTCTATAGAGAACACATGATTCATCGTACCTCTCAAGGGTGTTTTCAATGTCATCATATGCCTCAAAATCCTTCTTTGACTTATCTACATGGAAAGTCAAGGTTGCTACTATTTCATCATTTTCAAGAAAATTCTTATCATATGAAGATTCATACACTTTATTGGAAATATCTTGAGTCCCGAACATGCTCTCTCCTTGAGTTAGACCATTATCATCAAAATTATTGGCAATAAGAAATATCAAGTCACCAATATAGAGATTTAAATATCCCTTATTTATAACAATAGATGAATCCATCTCCTCGCAAGTATTTGTGTTATTTTGTTAAAATAAAACTATAATATTTCTACCTTAATCATTTCTGATCCAAACCTCTTTGGTTGAAGTATCTTCCTTACCAACCCCTCAATTGTGACTAGGAGTGCAAGTCTCCTAAAATGTGAAACAAATCTATTCCCTTCTCATTTGGTTCTTACATTTTTGGAAAACCTTGCAACCTATACGCCCATAGAGATAAGTTCATTTCCAATCATCTGCTTCTTCAACTTTTCAATCTTTTTCTCAATAAACCCTTTTTGGAACTTATAATCCATAGGAGAGATATTATGATCCTTTCTCTAAATGGCCAACAAGTCTGATTGCAACTTCTTGTAGATATCATCATCTTCATCTAAGATTAAGGACATAATACTTTTCATACAAGCCCTCACATTTTATGGATGTTGTTTCTTGATTTATGTTAAGAAGCATTGAAATATTTGAAGGGTGCTATAGGAGTTTTTATTCATGTAATCACACTGAGACATGAAGCAACTATAAGTATAACATCTTTATGTGGATGTTCCATAAACTTTTATTGGACCAAAGCGAGCATTGAGGGTTGCAAAGCACAATTCAGAAGACTTCAATCTAACTGGTCTAATTTGGACATGCATATGAGTCTAATTCCTCCAACCTAAAGAAGACACCATTAGGAAATTTCATGGACTCCAATTGTAATCAAATTACAGATTCAATTTCATACTTCCTTTTTATTTCTACAAGTCCCTTAGATGATCACCATTTAATGTATCATTAAATTATTTTGAGAAAATATCACTTTTTTTTAATCTTCCCTTGTCTTCATATTTCTTACCAAACTCTTTAGAATGGCAGGATACACCACTGTAAGATGTTACCCCTGTTCTAACCCAAATTTTTAGCACTACTTCCACCAGTTCAACTCCTAGACATTTCGTCAATCACTTTTCTTGAAATTTTGAATGCTAAGTTCAGATTTACAAGGATATATATATATATATATATATATATATATATAACAAAGGACGATAGGATGGCTTTGCAACCTGGTGTCATGTTCAAGGATGATGTCTGCATGATTGCCTTGTGTCCTTGAGTTTCCACGTGTTCTTTTTTTTATTGCCTGTGTTATTTGGTGTGTACTTTTTGAGATTTTCTTACTGTGGTTTTATATTTTGCGTGTTTAGTATTTTTGTTGTGCCCTTGTTCTTCCGCCGCTATGTTTGGAGTTTTTTGTGCCTCTGACCTGGGTCACATGTGTGATGGGAGGGTTGAAGCATGGAGAATCCTCTCATATTGATCCAGAGGTCTTTATGGTTGAAGCAGAGGGTAGCATTAATGATAATAGCATTAAAGCCGCAATCGATGGTATTTCAGAGAAGTCGAGCGAGAAACTTTCTTATAAGCAAGTGGTGGCTGACAATCCTTCACTATTCTCAGATAGTGCAATCTTTAATAGAGTTTTCAACAGAAAGGTGGTGGAAGCCAAAAATGGAGATGTGGGATGGGCCTCAGCCTATGGAGGTAGACGAGCCAATGGAAGAGATGCCGAATCTAGTGGCAAAATAGGAGATAATGGTAGGTCTCCTCCTCTTGGTTTGAAGAACCTCTCCCTTTCGCTTAACGAAGAAATGGTTAATGCTATAAAATCTGGACAAAATAGGCTTAAAAGTATTTCTATATTCTTTGTTTGTTTAGATAAAGATGCAATGCCCTCTAGGAAATTTTTTGATGAATGGCTGGCCTCAATTTGGGGAAAAAAACTTGGTATTCATGTCACATATTACAGGATGATACAAAAAGGTTTGTTCATCATTTTTTTTAAAAACCACACTATGCAAGAAAGGGTTTTGGACAAGAAGTTCTGGAATGTGGGTCGTTCATTGTTTAGGGTGTACCCATGGTCGCCAAAAGGAAATTTTGAGAAATTTTTTGCCAAGTCCTCGCCCAATTGGGTTGAAATTAAAAACCTAAATGTTGAATTTTGGTCATTCATAGCCTAGATTTTGAAACCCCTTGGCTCGGTCCTGTAGGTCGAGCAAGCCTGTGTCACCCTTCCACATCTTAATTCTATAGTTCTGGTTGCGTTAACACCAGAGATTGACTTCCCCGATTGTATTTCCTTCGATCTTGAAGGTGAGAAATTATTTTGGGAGATATCTTTGCTAGGAAACCTTAGTGCGTGCTTCCACTACAAATGCAATGGTCACTCTAAGAGAGATTGTCCGGCCCTAAAATATGTGCAGCGAGATAAAACTAATCTTGAGACTAATCCTATGAGTAACAAAAGTGATAATGGTAGCGAAAGAACATCTGATGGTAATAAAATAGAGAAGAATATCCAAGATAAACCTAACAAGATTGTTTCTATTTTAGATATGGTTGTGCCTAAAGGACAAAACAAAAGCATGGCAGATAACAATAATGCTCAAAAATGAATTATGGATAATAATAAATTTTTCACTCTAGGAAACTCGTTATTTGATGAAGAATTTGTAGTTGTTCATGCATATGATCTCTCAGTGGATAAGAATCTCGATACTCTAGATGTCCACCCATCAATTGATGCTGCAATCGATACCCCCAATTGTAATAATGCCCTCACCAAGTTGAATGCCCAAAAGCTAGCTATTGTATCAATTAATGAAAAAATTGAGAAGATTAAACAAGATAATAAGGACAAGCAACCCCCCTCTGTGGAATATGTTGTTTCTCCCAAGACAATGCAAATTGTTGCATTTAATAAAGAAGAGCAATTCACAGAGGTGACTAGAAAGAAAAGAAAAACAAGAGAAAGGAACTCTCTATCTAATAACAATAGAGGAAGGAAAAATCTTCCATATTGTTTCAATAGGATGTGCAAAAGCACAAAACCCCCATCCATGTAGTTACCCATGATGTACATTCATAGCTTGAATGTTCATGGGCTAGAGATGCCTGATAGGAAGTATATTGTGAGGAGGTGGTGTAACCAACTGGCTCATAAAGTTTTCATATGCTTGCAAGAGATCAAAGTTGTAGGTTTTCAAGCCCACACTATTCTCAAATTTTTGTGGGATAAAGAAATCAGATTCCATTCTAATCATGAGAGAGGCAAGGGGGGTGTGACTATCCTTATCAATCCTAAATGGGAAGATCTTATAGAAAGTCATGGATGCTCTCCCTGCCAAAGGGTCATCTGGGTAAACATCAAATGTGGTGAAGTGTTTGGGATTTGTAATATATATGAATCTAATTTCTAAAGAGAGAGGGCAGGTCTTTGGGAGTGGTGTTCTATGAATCTACCTAAGAAGCCTTGGGCCTTTGTAGGGGACTTTAACATGGTGGATGAAAGATAGGAATATAAGATGGGAGGTTTGTCTCATGGATGAAAAGGAAATGAGTTGTTCTTTTGGCATAATTTCAAAAGGAAGTTCAATCTTGTTGACCCCATGGAGAAAATGCATGGCCAATTTGATGATATTTGGTTCACATGGTGTAATAATAAAAAAGGTAAATAGATAGTGTATTGTAGACTAGATAGATGTTATGGGGATGCATCTGCATTCTCATTTTTAGCCGAAGGCGGGCATGCCGAGTTGGGGTATGCCCGGCTTTGATTTCTGACCATTCACCCATTCAAGCATGTATCAAATTTGAAAGAAGTGCAGTGGGAGGAGAGGATGGAAAAACCAGTAAGCCTTTTAAACTCAATATATCATTACTAGAAGATGAAGACAACCGAGATGCCATTGAAATGGTCACCTTCTTAACTAAGCTTTGTAACCCACTAGATGACTCAATAATACTTTGGGGGAAACTGGTTATTGCCTGGAAGAACATATTTCAATTCATTGGAAAGAAGCTTGCTATAGACAGGAATAGGGAAGAAACTTGCTGGAAAATCAGGTTGAATGAAATTGAGAGAGAACTGCAAGATAGAGGCAATGACAACTTATTGGAAACCCATCTAGCCAATACTAAGCACAATTTGAGACTCATACAAATATATAAAACCCAGGGGCAGAAGATTAGAGCCAAAATGAACTAGATGGAAGAAGGTGATAAAGGCTCGAGATATTTTTTCAATATTATCAAAGCTAAGAAAAAGAGAGAGATGATCAAGGAGATTCAAATGGGGGATACCCTCACTGATGATCCTGAGAACATTAAGAATACATTTCATTAGTTCTAAAATGAATTTTTCACCTTAGAGGTCACCCCTGACAGCCAAAGAACCCTTGAACAGTGTCTAGATATTATACCCAAGAAGCTCACACTAGAGGATGTTGCAATTCTTAGCAAACCTCTGTCCCTTGAAGAGATCTCTAAAACAATCGACTCTTTTTCCAATGGCAAAGCTCCAGGACTTGATGGGCTCCCGGTAGAATTATATAAGAAAAATAAAGCTTGGGTGGGGCCAGAGCTTCTGGGAGTCTATGAAGAGGCATTTAAGAGAGGTTCCCTAGGTGTGAACATTAACAAAGGTATGGTTAAGCTCCTCCCCAAGGCAGGCGACAAGGCGCTAGTGAAGAATTGGAGACCTATCACCCTGTTGAACATCTCCTATAAAATTCTGGCTAAATCCCTAGCTAGGAGGATTTCCCCCCTGTTGAATAAGTTTATATCACCCACACAGACTGGATTTATTCAAAGAAGATACATTCTGGAGAATCTTGTCACTAGCTGGGAGGCAATGCATTGGGCTAAATCAGAAGGATGGGAGGTAGTTATGGTGTTACTAGACTTTGAAAAAGCATGTGATAGAGTAGAGTGGAACTTTGTACTTGGTATGTTAAGAGCCTTTGGCTTTCCTGAAATATAGTGTAATTGGATCAACATTTTATTCAAGGATGCATCCATTGTCATTGATGTGAATGGGGAGTTATCTGATCCAATAGATCTGCAAAGATCTATCAGACAAGGATGTCCAATAGCCCCCTCCTTATTTGTTATTGTCGTTGATGCTATGTATTATATTCTAAGGGCGCAAAACATGGGACCTCCAATCAAGGGCATCTCTCTCCCTAACAGTGAAGAACTTATTAATATACAATTTGCAGATGATACAACTATTTTTCTAGGACTGATAGAAAGCAATTTTCACCGTGCTGTAGAAAGGATTAAATTATTTTTCAAAGCCTCTGGATCTAGAATATCTCCACATAAATCCATAGTGCTTGGATGGGCTAATGAGCCTCCTGTCTAGTTAAATGGTAAAGGGTGGTAGTGGGCAGGGCCATATAAAATTGTAAGGTACCTAGGGATACCCTTCTTAGTGGAACCAAATTTTGGGAACATGTGGGACTATATTTATGATAAAATTAATAGGAAACACATCAAATGGAAGACTTGAACACTTTCCCTTGCTGGGAGAATGCAAGTTGTTCAAAAAGTACTATCAGCCCACCATATCTATTATGCATCAACATGGCTTTTTGCAAATACTCAGACTAATATGTTAGAAAAGATTCTAAGATAATTCCTATGGTCAGATGTAAAAGGGAACAAAAAGAGGCACTGTGTGAAATGGGATTGGTGTTGCCAAGAGAGGAGACATGGGGGGCTAGGGCTTAAAGATATCAAAGTTCATGGGGTTGTTCTGGCAGCCAAATGGATTATTAAAGCCCTGTGGGGTAATGAGAAATGGAAAATACTTATTAGAAACAACATTGAGAGGTCCAGTATCAAGAAAGGGAAACAATGGAAAGATATCCCAATTTGTGACAAGATTTTGGGGGAGTACAGAATGAAACTATTTGGCTCTAAAATATTCCAGTCTTTCTGGAAAGCTTGGACTCAAGTGAGAAAGGGTATTTCAGAGAGGGGGGTTGTTGGGGGTCCTCCCATCTTTTCTGTTATAGACAAATCAATTTAGTGGGGGTTGTGTTACAATGGAAAACCACTGGCCCTTACCCATGTATGCACCCTAAAATGGTCACCTAGACTTTGGGCCCCATTTATTATTTTATCAATTTATCAAATTTCTGAATCAATGCTTTGGAACATTTTCAATTCAAATCAATTTCCTTGATCAAATTGTAATTAATTCAATTATTCAATTATTTCAATATTTCCTAAGGTTTGATCATTTTTACTAATTAAAAGATTTAATTTTATTTTTAATTAAATAAAATTTATCTTATTTAATTAAAAGATTTAATCTCCCTTTTAATTGAATAAAATTCATCTTATTTAATTAAATTAAATTTCTCCCTTTTAAT
>MU224715.1:533845-548258 GCA_018584345.1 Thuja plicata
TTAATTAAATAAAATTTATCTTATTTAATTAAAAGATTTAATCTCCCTTTTAATTGAATAAAATTCATCTTATTTAATTAAATTAAATTTCTCCCTTTTAATTAAATAAAATTCCTCTTATTTAATTTAAATAAAATTCTTCTAATTTATTTAATTGAAAGAAAACCCCTCTTTTAATTAAATAAATAAAAATCCCCACTTAAAGCACTATATTTGGTGAAAAAGGAAATACATTAAATTAAATTAAATAAAAATCCTTTTTTCATCACATCTTCCTAAGTGGTGGGTTTTTGCCTCTTAATCATAGCCTTTACTTTTTGCCTCTTAATCTCAACCGTTCACTTTTCTTTATAAGGAAACCTCTCCTTCTCATTTTCATATTAGGTTTTTATATTATTGTTATGCTGCAGGTTTGGAGAGCAATTTTGGAGGAGGATTTGAGCACTCAAGCTTGGATATTGCAACTTCTCTCTTCTTGTCTTTTTCTTGCATTCATGGCTACTCATATAGATTATATTCATGTTTATTTCCATAGATTAGATTTGCATATTTCCTTTCATAGATTAATCATGCATTGTTATCATTTAGATTAATTTATTTTCATGCATTGTTATCGTATAGAGTAGATCTCATTTTCATGCATTTGAATCTCTCATTTCATGGTGTACTTGCATAGGCACTAACTAGGTCAACCTGAGGGCCTCTATTTCAAACCTTTGCACTCCATGACTAAAGAGCTATGGATCGATATTTGAGGCTGCTCTGCCAAAAGTTGGAATCTGAAAGGTATATCAAGTGTATAGGTTTTACTGATGGATGGGCATTTAGGGACTTGGGAATGCATTAGCTCCAAATTCAATATCCTAGTTTCCCAAAAGAAAACATACACCCTCATTAAAAAACATGTTAAAGGTGAAATTAAAGGGGAATTAATTGACTCAGCAACATATCTCAAGAAGTCTAAACGGAATGATGGCACTTTACTTTCTGATTCTTCTTCCAAATAGTTGTATCACATTCTAAAGGAGGAACCCTCTATCACCATACGCGTGACTCATTGTTGGGGACATGTGAATCCTTTTTCCAGTTGGCAATTTTTCTTTGAATACTTTTGGAAAGGCAAAGATGAACCCAAGAAGCGTTGCTTTAGATGGTTGGTTTTGATAAAAAAAACTAGCAGTGGGTCAAGTCCTTTCATCCATTGGTATATCTCCTATCATGTGCAACTTGTGTAATTCTGTGGAAACTTTTGAACACTTGTTTTTTGAGTGTTTTTATGCTCGAAAAGTCTAGTCTATTTTTCTTGGTTCACCATGTTTATGGAATTGCAAGTCTAGTATCACTTGGTGTGAAATTCTGGTAGGTTATGTTGAAATTTTTGATTCCAAGCTTAATTGTTTCTGGTTTACACTGACCTGTGAGACTTTGTGGTTGCTTTGGAAGGACCGAAATAGAGAGATTTTCCAAATGGAGAGGAGGAACCCTACTGAGTTTAATTTTAAACTCACACACTTTTATATCATGACACAGGTTTCCATGGTGCTTAACTTACCCAAAATCAAGTTTATGATGCTGGTGAGAGAAGGCATCCTAATGATTCACAAGGATGAGGTTCAAGCTGCAAAGTACATTGCCGACCACCAAAGCTTTCTTTCACCTTCTGAGGTAGATGACTTGAACAGTCTTCTGGATATAAAGCAACCTGACCCTAGAGTACAGATGGACAATGTGGGCAACCAATATGAATAGGAAGACAGTCCAATGACAGAACTAGCTACAGACCAAGAACAGGGAACTACCCTGTCTGAAATTCAGTATGAAAGCTCGTGGGTCCCAAGGGACACTAATATCCAAAATGATGGATGGGAATAGATGTTTTAATCAGTATGAGCATGTACCTTCTTTTTGTAAACTTGATGAACATAATAGTATAGATTTGTAACTAGTATAAAAGGCAGTAAGCTCTATCTCACTCCCCCAATTTTGTAACTGTATATGTTATGGGGGCTGTTAGTAAATATTCTAGTCTCTGATACCACATGTTACTTGTATATGGTTTTAACTATCTTATATATATATATATATATATATATATATCACAAATTCATAATATTTGAAAATTAGAATTCAACCTCTGCAATCTCTTTCTCTTTCACTCTCGTAGTTTAGAGACTTCTACTAATGTTGATTTTGTAGATTTCTGAGTGGGAACAACTACTCCAATAAATGTTGCTTCCTCGCTATACAGAGGAGCTGAAGATTAGACTATGAATTCCCTCCACACATAGGACTAATTATTTATTTCATCCACTCCCAACCATCTTATTTTCACTCTCAATAATTTATAATAGGTCACCCCCTTTCACTTTGGTTTTAAAATTTTCTTTTTTTTCTCATATCCAATGTATTTTTTTGACAAACATTTTTTCAACATTTCTCCAAGAATGCATTTATGTATTAATCCTATGATTACACTATTGCAAAGAATAGATACTTTGCAGACTATTAAAAAATAACTCAATTTTTTTGTGAGGAGAGAATTGGTTTTAATCATCTCTTTATACTAACAAGTCTCAAGAATATTAAACTTGTCCTAAATTATTTAGTGTTTTAAAATAGATTTCCTTTACTCCTTGTTGTTTCTCAGCCAGTGGATATAAACACAAAAATAAACACAGAAAGATTGTTTGATCACACTACCTATGACTCAAAATAAATTAACATTAGCTACAAGATATTCCAACTTGAATGGAATCTATGAAGAACCAACACACCAGGAGTAAGTTGAATCTCTACAGTCTTCAAGCTTTATCACTACCTTACTCAATCTCTACATAGGAAGGTTGGCTAAAAGTAGGGAACGGTTTTCTACTGAATCATTCAAGAAACCATCACTTCTATCACTTTATTTTTAAAACAAAACTCTAAATTTCCTTATTCAAAGCTAGCATCAATCACAATGGACTTCCTTACATGTTTTATATGTAATTTTTAATGTTGAAGTATTTCCCATATTCCACTAACAAACATGAAGATGGAGTACCTGTCCTCTTTTGTATTCATTAACTCAGTTTGCTGAGGGAAAATTTGTAACACCCTTATCTTGCGTGAGGTGAGTAAAGGATTCAATATTGATCATCTATACTTTACTTGTACTTGGAGACAAATTCCCAAATGCTAGCACTAATAATAAATAATTTGGACCAGAAGAATGTAATGTAGTTTCTTTAATCTAACATCCCATAATAGTCAGGACTCCTTTCACAGGTAATGGCTAAAAAAAACAAATCTTGAACCTGAGGAATAGCACAAAAGATAATAGCACTGAAATTTTTTGCAATGGGAAAGAACATTGATGTGATAGTCAACACTCTTGTTGTGAAGGTAACTAAATCAATGATCTACTGGTCATAAAACAAAGAAATATGCAAAATCCCAAATTGCCTTAGAGAAATAAGAGCAAGGGCATCCATTATATAGAAAATTGAAAGAGAGGTTACATTATGGTGTTCAACCTTATTCACCAATTTTAAAATCATAATATTAAAGATCTACAACTATCAACTACAAACATAAATATACACAACCATATATTTAATATGGGACTGCACAGTCAAGAAAGAATGCAATTATTCTAGAAAGGAGGCTGCCCCAAAATCAAGAAAGGCTGCCAATGGGAACTAGTGTTGTCATTCTCCCCCATAATGACCACTGGGAATAACATGAAGTAAATCTCTAAGCTTCTGGAACCTTTCACGATCTAGAGCCTTTGTGAAGATATATGCAATCTGATCTTTTTTACTCTAGTACACAATTTCAATCAAGCCTAGTTGAACCAATTCCCTGATATAGTGATGTTGTATCTCAATATGTTTGGTTCTACTATAAAATACTAGATTCTTTGTCATTTTAATAGTACTCTTGTTTTCACTGTACAACAAGGTGGGTTCATTATGAATTTAGTGTAAGTCTTATAGTAGTCATCTCAACCATATAGTTTGACAAGATGTTGATGTTGCAACTTTATATTCTACCTCTGCTATAGAAAGTGATATTGTTGGTTGTTTCTTGGACTTCCAAGGGAATACTATAGATACAAGGCTAAAAGTGTAGCCAAAAGTAGATTTCCTATCATCTGCAGAACCTACCCAATCAGAATCTATATAGCCAACCAATCTGCTATCCTCTGAATGCTAAAATTTGAGACCATAACTCAATGTCCATCTAACATACCTAATAATCCTCTTAGCTACACTCCAATGTGTTTCCTTAGGTCCTGACATGAACCTAGAGACCAAATTCACTGTATATGTGATATTTGGATGAATAGTAGTTAAATAGATCAAAGTTCCAATCAGCTATCTATATAGAGTGGGTTTCACTGGATCTGACACATCTAAAGTAGACAGTTTAAGTCCAAATTCAATAGGTGTTGCAACTAGTTTGAAACTCTACATCTAAATTTTTTGTAGGATATCTGAGGCATTTTTTTTGAGACATAAATATTTCATATTTTCTTTTCCATACTTCTATACCAAGAAAGTAGTGCATTTGTCCAAAATCTATCATTTCAAACTCAGTAATCATGGCTTCTCAAAACTCTGCAAATAAAGCTAGATTATGCCCTGTATAGATAAGATCATCAACATAGAGAACTAAGATAAAAATATCATTAGTTGAGCTTTTGATATAGAGATTTGGATCTGATTGACTTCTTGAAAAACCTTTCTGTTGTAGGTAGGAGTCTATCCTTGAATACCATGCTCTTGGTGCTTGTTTGAGACCATATAAGTCCTTTAATTTGCAAACATAATGTTATTTAGAAGCTATTTCAAAACATTTAGGCTGTGAAACATACACTTCCTCATCAATATATTCATTCAAGAAAGCACTCTTCACATCCATTTGATAAACTATCCAACTCTGTTGATCTGCCAATGCCAAAACTAATTTGATAGTATACATTCGTGCTATAGGTACAAATGTCTCAAGTATAAAAAATACCTTATTGTTGATTTTACCCTTTGGCTACCAATCTAGCCTTATGCTTATCAATGCTTCCATTGGATTTATACTTTGTTTTTTACACCCATCTTGTACCAATAATTTCTTTACCAGGAGGTAATTGAACCAAATCCTATGTATCATTCTTATCAATTGTTTGTATTTCATTGTTCATTGCTTCAACCCACTCTTCTTTTTCTTGATCTTGTTCAAATTTTTATGGCTCATTATTTTCCATGATTTGAGACATTAGTGCAAAATTCACTTTTGCTTGCGACCTTGTTGTCATTTTTTCAAAATTTGAATCCAACATAAGAGTTGATGGATGATTCTTTGATATTTTTTATATTTTCTTGCTCTTACACTAGATGATTCAGGTTCATCTTCTTCGGCCTCATCTTCAATCTCATCAATTACTATATCTTTTCCTTTTATTTCATTTTCTTTGGTATATTATGCTATTTCATTGAATACCACATCTCTGCTTATCACAAGTTTTTTTGCAATTGGATCATACAATCTGTATGCTTTATTTTCAGTTCCATAACCAATAAAAATGCATTTAAGGCCTTTATCATCTAACTTAGACCTTTTTCCTTTTGGTATGTATGCATAATAAACATATCCAAATACTTTGAATTGATCAAAACTTGGCTTTATCCCAGACCATGCTTGTTCATGAGTCACTCCCTTAACTTCTTTTGTAGGACTTCTATTTAGAAGATACACTATTGTGTATACTACTTCTTCCCAAAAACTTTTATCCAAATTTTTCTCTTTCAACATACTTCTTTCCATTTCAATAATTGTCCTATTTTTCCTTTAAGCAACTCCATTTTGTTATTGAGTGTAGGAAGTAGTGAACTCTCTCTTGATTCCATGATTTTTTCAAAAATCAATAAACTAATTTGACTTGTACTCACCTCCATTGTCTGACCTTATCACTCTGATATAGTTACCACTTTGTTTTTCAACCAAATTCTTGAGCTCTACAAATTTTCCAAATACTTCTGATTTTGAAACCAAACAATACACCTAATTTTTTCTTGAGTAATCATCAATGAAGGTTAGAAAATACTTGGATTTTTTCAAATAAGGTGTTTCCATAGGAACAAACAAATCTGTATGGATTATCTCAAGATGTTGTTTAGCTCTACTAGATTTTCCAATAGGAAATTATATCCTATGTTGTTTACCAACAATACATTTTTCACATACCTCTTTTGTGTCTTTAATGGATGGTAGACCTTCAACCATTTTTAATCTATTGAGTAAAATCAAACCATTAAAATTGAGGTGACCATATCTTTTATGCCAAATTTTACTTTCACTCATTTCACTAGACCTTAGTGCTTGTTTCCCATGAGTAAAATGAAGTGGAAATATCCTTATATCAACTGCCAGTTTTTCTCTTGTCAATAACTACATTCTTGTTTAATTTATCTCTTATTATGCACTCATTTTTATCAAAAGTCTCTTGATAATTTTTCTCTAACATTTGTCCAATGGAAAAAAATTCTTTTTGAGTGCTGGGACCAATAGTGTTTCATTGATATGCTTCACTTTACCATGTTCATTTGTAACTGCAATAGTACCCTTACATTTGCTTCCATAAGAATTATTATCTCCTAGTACTACTATACTTTGATGTTTTTGATCCAATTCAACAAATAGATGCTTATAAGATGTCATATGTGAAGAACATCTAGAGTCTATATACCACACATTAATTTCACTTGCACTTGTATTGAAGCAAGAAATAAACAAATTTTGTTTATCTTCAACAGTGCTATGAGCACTTTTATTTTCTGTTTCACCTTGTTTACTCCAACATTATGAAGCATAATGTCCAAACTTATTGCAATGAAAGCATTGGACATTCCTTTTCCTATTTTCTCCCCCATTAATTCTACCTCTTCCTCTTCCAGCTCCTTTGAAGTTGCTATTTCTTCCTCTGGAATAATTTCCTCTTCCTCTAGAATTGCTAGATTCACCTTTGTATTCATTCTTATTGTTATCATCATATGTACTATGACTCTTGAAGAATGTGTTTCTTTTTCCTCTTATATTTTCTTAAGAGGAAAATGCTTGCTCTAAGATTTCTTCATTACTTTTCATTCTTTCTTCAACAGTTAACAAAATTCCACTTAACTCATCAATTTTCATGCTTGAGAGATCCTTAGATATCTCAATCGTAGAAACCACGCCTTCAAATCTTGGAATCAAGCTTCTCAAAATATTTTAAATGAAATTATTTTCATTTATATCTTCCCCTAGTACTTTCATCTGACTCACTAGACCTTCTACCTTTGTTAGAAATTTAGTGACAGATTCACTAGTAGTCATTTTTACATTTTCAAAGTTTTTCCTCATTGTTTGCAATTTAGCATTTTATGCACCTTGATATGCATTACTTAACATTTTCCATGATTACTTGGAATGAATATCACCACTTATCCTAGGAAAGATAGCTTGAGGGATTGCACCCTGAATCAAGAATAAAGCTTCATTATATTTCTTTATATTTGCTTTGTATTACTTTTTTTGTTGGTAATTTAATGCATTTACATCTGCTATCTCAACATATCCATTTTGAAAAATTTCCCACAAATCCTTAGATTTGAGTAGAGTTTGCATTCTAGTACACCAATATGTAAAATTGTCTCCTTCAAAGACGGGAATCAGCACATTAGACATTACATTTCTTGCCATATTTGTCATAAAAAATGCACAATGACCCAAATGCTCAACACAAAATTTAGGAGAGATCTCTGCAAATGAATACTCTCCTCATCCCTTCAAATGGGACCCACACACAAAAAAGCTCTCTTTTTCTTATTATTTTATTTGAGAAATAAGTGTTGGTTACCACCGATAATGCACTTAATTATAAAAATATTATTTTCCAAATTACAAACAAAAACTTTATAACTCACAAAAAACTCCAATATATCATTTCCTTCTTAATTAAAACTCATGTTTCCACAAAAGAGTTTTAAATCTTTTTGAAATAATAACATATAACTGAAGCTTTAATAAAAGCTAAAAAAAATTATCAATGTGAAAAGGCAAGTTTTCTTTTAAAAACTTTCAATAATCTTCTCTAACTTCTCACTGGAAAGAAAGGGAAAAAATTGTAATAACCTCCTTTCAAGTTGAAAAATGCCTCCACACGAAAACCTCCTTTCAAGCTCAAGCTTGCAACAAATAAACCAGTTGCAATCAAATATGCTTATATTTGATCTTGAAAATCTCTTAACTGGTTTATTTCCTAGCTCCTCTCCAATCTTTAACTTTCTCTTTGATCTCTTCTAGATCATCTGCAATGAAAGACAAATTTCTCAACTTGGCTTTGATACCAAATGAAGGCAACTGAATCAATGATCTACTGATCATAAAACAAATAAATATGCAAAAGCCCAAATTGCCTTAGAGAAATAAGAGCAAGGGCATCCATTATATAGAAAATTGAAAGAGAGGTTACATTATGGTGTTCAACCATATTCACCAATATTACAACCATAATATTAAATATCTACAACTATCAACTACAAACATAAATATAAAGAACCACAAATTTAATATGGGACTGCACAGTCAAGAAAGACTACAAGTATTCTAGAAAGGAGGCTTCCCCAAAGTCAAGAAAGGTTGCCAATGGGAATTATTGTTGTCATGTTGATCATATGAATCTCCAATCCCAAAACTCTAAGCACAACATGTCTCGTGTGCCACGGCTTGGTAAGCTACTCTACTCATTTCTGATACCCATAGAAGCATAGCCCATTGTGACTATCATACAATTAAAAATGCTTCAAAAATACCTATGAAAGAAAGCTCCACCACAATATTATAAATCCACTCAGTATTCATGACACTAGTCGTAGGCCAGATAATAAGGCATAATAACTTTGCAAATGGAAAGTTTAATAAGCACCACAGGCAAATGAGGTGATATCATATACTTAAAAATTATTTGTAAATATTTTCACTAGGCATAAAATAGTAATGTTTCACTATATACTATACACCAAATAATATGACTCGTCCAGATACAAATATTTTTTGGCTTTATACCTTACAACCTTTGAACACCAAAAATTAATTTTATTCATATATGTTGAATGATTCTGATTGCTGCAAATGTAATAGCACTGCCTAGATTGTATGTATGGTATGTGTTTTTGAAATGCAACAATCTCTCTTTCATTTATATTGGAAAGAGGCTAAGAGAGACATCTCCCTTCATGGGACATGTCTATTCATTATAATTTTTTATGTTTCATTAATCAATCGTATATTAGAATAATATAAGTTTGCATAATATATATTTAATAATAATATATATAATATAACATATATACAAATATATTATTATTAATTAATATCTAAGTATTATATGTATTCTAAATGATCATACGACTGAAGCTACAAATATTAACACTCCCTCTTAGCTAGGGAGGATGATCAAAACAAAATGTGTAGTGGACTCCTGTCAACACTTATGACCCTTACAATAGCTACACAAAACATCAACACTCCCTCTTATCTAGAGAAGATAAAATCCATCAAGATGCAAGTCACAATAAATCCATCAATTTTTAAAGAGAGGAGAAATCACCTCACTGTGATATCGGGAGATATGGTATATGCGGGAATATCAAGTCACATGATATTCACCATAGCGCAAAATATCCATGGTATGTGCAACGACATCATGTCTCATGATGTCTTCCATATGGATATTAAGTTTACGTAGAGACAAGTCACTACATGACATGTCTCATACAGTCCAATCAATATGTAATACTAAGTTCAGAATGATCCTTATATGATATATATGGATGCTAAGAAATCACATATCACATAACTCGTGATATGAAGTATCACCTAACTTGTGATACAAAGTATCACATATCCTATAACTCATGATATGAAGTATCACCTAACACGTGATACCAAGTTTTACATATCACCTAACATATGATATGAGGAATCACCTAACATGTGGTACCAAGTTTTACATATCACCTAACACATGATATGAGGAATCACATAACACGTGATACCCAAAAAATGTGATATGAGTAGTCATCTAACATGTGATACCCAATTTTATATATCACCTAACACGTGATATGAGGAATCACCTAATACGTGATACCAAGTTTTACATATCACCTTAGATCATGATATGAGGAATCACCTTAGATCATGATACCTAGTTTTCACATCACCTTAGATCGTGATATGAGGAATCACCTTAGATTTTGATACCTAATCTTCATATCACCTTAGATCATGATACAAGGATACAATAATTAGAGAATATTACATTCCACTTACATATAACTCTATTATGGTATGTGCACTGACATATCAAAATGTCTACTGATGACATGTAACTGATTGAATGTTTGATAATGTTAAGTTGAAGATAATGCAAGACATTAAATCAGTTAATGGTTTGTATTGTCATTGATGTCAACTTGATATCATTTGTACGGTCATGTATATAATGCCAAAGACTTCAGAGAATCAATGGAACAAAGGTTATGCTTTTAGCAATGCATAAATGTCAAGTATTCACCAAGTGACAAATAACATTGACGGAGTGCACACCATCGGTAAAAGTAAAAGAGAAAAGTCATAGTGATACCCGATGAGCAGAAGATAGTCTTGCCAGATGAAGCAAAACCATAGGATGCCCGACGAGCTGAAAATAGAGTTGCCCGATGAGTAAAATCCAATGATGCCTGATGGACGGAGATCCCAAAGCTAACTGGAGTCACATCGATGGAACTTTCAGTTGTCACCGATGACTAACTGTAGAGTTGACCGACGGAACAGAGAGTTTAGAAAATGACAAAATATCTAGCTGGAAAGAGCTAAAGATAGACTTAACTGGTTGTTTTCTTTATTTTTTTCAACTAGAGTTAAGTGATTGATGTAAAGAAGATTTGTACAGTTGGCAAAAATATAACTACGAGATAAATCAGGAGTTATGCTTTAAATCAGATTAGCAGGATTGTTTTTCACGCCAAGAATCAAGAATCAATGAATATCATGTCTATATAAGAGACAAGCCTAATTCATTTCCGTATGCATGGGAAGAGGAGTGAATAGAAAGAGGATGTTGAAGAGAAACTGATGAAGAATAACTTCATACAGTCCTGATCAATCAAGCTAAAGGAGAGCTAAAGAATTCTGTAGACACCGACGAACAGTGAAGCACAACATCACAAAGAAGAAAGTGTGGAGCACAAAGAATTGAATTGATACATTGATCAGAGAGGTAATGTACTTAAATAGATCTGAAAATATGCAATTCAAAGTTGCATTAGAAATAGGTCATAGTTTTTCAGTTTAACCATTGAAGTATCGAGTCTCTTAACCGAGTAGGACTTAATAGTCTTCTATATATTGAGGTACATCCCAAGGAGTGCCAAAAAGGTTGATTCATGAAAGTAGCATTGGACTTGCCCGATACCTATTGAAAATCTAAGAAGGAGGCTAATTCAAGGATGGTAGCAATAGATGCCTGATACTAAGTGACAACCTCTATGTATAAAATCCTCTAACAAGGTCGCACTTAACAGTGTGTTTGTAACCTTTAACATGGTTGGCTCCAAACAAGGCTCACTTTAGAAGAGTGAAAATTTGGGGTACCGGTCCAAGTGGTTTTTCCCTTAACAGGGTTTCCACTTTAAAATCCATGTGTTATGTGTGTATGGTTTATTAATTTACTATTTTACATTTCACATATGCATTTTTGGATGGATTGGTATACTCTGCTTATTTATTGAGTTTCAGTAAATAGTTTTACTGCTTATCGGTAATCAATGAGAATAAGGACAGACAAGGAAAATCGACAGACAGTTAATCATTATAAGTATTTCATGGCATGCATCTTGTAGGGACTTAATAATGTGAGGTTTATTTGATTGGTGGTAAATAGTTGAAGGATAAATTTTGAGGCCACTGATTCACCCCCCCCCCCTCTCAGTTATTACTAACAATTGGTATCAGAGCTTGTGTTCTTAGAAGGAAGGTTTCAAGACCTACGTNAAATTTTGAGGCCACTGATTCCCCCCCCCCCCCTCTCAGTTATTACTAACAATTGGTATCAGAGCTTGTGTTCTTAGAAGGAAGGTTTCAAGACCTACGTCAAGATCACAAGATGAATAGACAAGATGTTCCCAAGTTGAACAAAGACAACTTTGCTTCATGGAAAAGAAGGATAAGACTCCACTTATCTGGTATTGGTAATGATATTACTCAATTCTGAGATACTAAATATGTGTTTCCTACAGGAGTACTAATAGTAGATCAATTGAGAGAGAAGCATGAGCATAATTGCATGGTTATATAGCTTTCTTCCTCACTCTCTGATGCTGAATTTGAAGATGTCAAGGATTGCAAAACTGCAGAGAAGATGTGAGACAAACTGAAGCTTGTACATGGAGGTGATACAAATGTTCTTAGAGCCAAGCCAGAAAGCCTTAGAGGAAAGTTTGATAATCTAAGAATGAAAGAAGGGGAAAACATCACACAGTACATCACAAGGATAAAAGAAGTAGTCAATGCTATACGAGGTGTTGGAGGTACACTTGAAGAGGAGACAGTGGTAAGTAAATTCTTAAGAACCTTATTGCCTATATATGCTATTAGAGTTTCTGCCATTCAAGAACTAAGAGCAGTAGAAAACAATATAGTTACTCTTGATAGTTTAATTGGTAGACTGATTTCATTTGAGATGAATAACTTTGACAATAGCGTCTTACCAAACTTAGAGTCTGCATTTAAGTCTTCTATGAAAATAAGCAAATCAAGTCATAGACACTCATCTAGAAGAGACAGTGAAAGTGAAAGTGAAGAAGAAGATCTAGATGAAATAGAAGCACTTATGGCTAGAAGAATGCAGAGAGGAAAAGGTAAATACAAAGGCAAGTTACCACTTGTATGCTTTAATTGTAAAGAGATTGGACACTTTGCTGCAAGATGTCCTAACAGAAGAAAAGATGAAAAAAGTGATGACAAATCTTTTGAGAAAAAATCTGACAGAGGTGATAACAAAGATTACAAAGGTTACCGACAATCAGAAAGAAGAGATACCTGAGACTACAAGGATAAAGGCAAGAAGACTAGCTACCTAGCTGCTTGCAAAGATGAAGATACTGACACCGAACCTGATGAAGACATCAAGATGGTATTTGTCGCTGTGAAGGATGATTCAGATGAAGATGAAAGGTATGTAGAAAATACACTCATATCTAAGGTTAGAAAGAATGACATATGGATTATAGATAGTGGTTTCACTCACCACATGACCGGTGACAAAGAAAAGTTTAACACTTTTGAGTATTATAATGGTGGTATAGTAAGAATGGGTAATGATACACATTGTCTAGTTGAAGGTAAAGGAACAATAATGTTGAATAACCTGATTAAATGTGAAAATGATTATTGGGTAAAAGGATTGAATTATAATCTATTGAGTGTTTCTCAACTGAATAATTCAGGTCATAGAGTAGCATTTGAGAACAAGAAGGCAAAGATCTTCAATGAATCAGGAAAACTGATGGGTACCGGTGAATAGACTAAAGGTAACTTATTCTATCTGAATGATACTAACACCACTTACTTAATGACTATAAATGAAGACATATGGTTGTGGCACAAAAGATTATGTCATGTGAATTTTTACAACATTATGAAAATAAGAAAAAGGAGAAATGTAAGAGGCTTACCGACGATGACAAAGCCAGACAACATCATGTGCAAAAATTGTCAAAAAGGTAAAATGACAAAGTCAAGTTTCAAAATTAAAACCCATACATCAGATGATATTCTAGAACTAGTCCATACTAATTTATGTGGACCTATGAGGACAAAGAGCTATTATGGAGATAGATATTTTATTCTCTTTGTTGATGATCACTCTAGAATGATGACAGTTATGTTTCTAAAAGATAAATTTGAAGCATTCAAGATGTTTAAATGGTATAAGGCTATGGTAGAAAAACAAAGTGGTAAGGATTTGAAATGTTTGAGATCAGATAGAGGAGGATAATTTATATCAGATGAATTCACTAATTTCTATAATGAGCATGGTATAAAAGATAGGTTTCTGCACCAAGAACACCACAGTAAAATGGGATTGCTGAGAGAAGGAAAAAATTAATAGTTGATTGTACAAGAACACTGATGATAGAGAAAGGCATCACCCAATCTTCTGGAGGGAAGCTTTCAGTACAGCTATCTATACACTTAACAGAGTAAAATTAAAGAAGGACACAAAGAAGACACCTTATGAGCTATGGTATGGTAAAACACCCAATGTAAGTTACTTCAAAATATTTGGTAGTCAATGTTATGTCTTAAAGGATGATAGAAACGGAAAGCTTGA
>MU224715.1:551790-569428 GCA_018584345.1 Thuja plicata
TATATATTGAGGTACATCCCAAGGAGTGCCAAAAAGGTTGATTCATGAAAGTAGCATTGGACTTGCCCGATACCTATTGACAGTCTAAGAAGGAGGCTGATTCAAGGATGGTAGCAATAGATGTCTGGTACTAAGTGACAACCTCTATGTATAAAATCCTCTAACAAGGTTGCACTTAGCATTGTGTTTGTATCCTTTAACAGGGTTGGCTCCTAACAGGGCTCACTTCAGAAGAGTGAAAATTTGGGGTACCGGTCCCAATGGTTTTTCCCTTAATAGGGTTTCCATGTTAAAATTCATGTGTTATGTGTGTATGGTTTATTACTTACTATTTTACATTTCACATAAGCATTTTTGGATGGATTGGTATACTCTACTTATTTACTGAGTTTCGGTAAATAGTTTTACTGCTTATCGGTAATCAAGGAGAATAAGGACAAACAAGGAAAATCGACAGACAATTAATCATTAGCAATATTTCATGGTATACATCTTGTAGGGATGTAATAATCTGAGGTTTATTTGATTGGTGGTAAATAGTTGAAGGATAAATTTTGAGGCCACTGATTCACCCCCCCTCTTAGTTATTACTAACAGTCTACCATAACGAATCTCCATTACAAGATTGTCACCTTGTAACATCAAATACAAGTGTTCATTATCTAAGAAGTCATCACCTCGCAAAAATGTACATAGGATGAGTGGGCCCATAAAGTCATGGAGTCACACACATGACATCCACCTTGACTCATCTCAAAGGGTGGATCCACTGTGGCTCATCCCAGAGGGTGGAAAAAAGGGATTTCACCTTAGACTTCTCCCTCAAAGAGAAGAATGCAATAATATACAAAATAATAGATCACAAATGTTGAAACTCCTTTTCATCTAAGGCTTCATTTTCCAACATACCAAGTTTATCTCAAAAGTACAAAACCTTCTAACTAGCAAGAAACTTGGTGAGAATATCAGAAATCTATTCTAAAGTGATAATGTACCTTGAATAGCATACTTATGTACTATATCTCTTATATAGTTTGCATCACTCTTGTTGAACCCTGAGTTATGTAGGAGTAAGAATAAAGGCCTTTCAATGAGCACACATGGGAATCAATCTCATGATCATAGTCCTCCGACTGTAAAAACCATCTTCATTGTTGACTCCCTCTGAACCAATATGACCACATTCCTTGGAGATCTGAATGAATCAGATCCTCTGGATGCTCCCTTTTCAATTTTAAGGTCTTGCAATAACCTTCTGACCAACTCATCCAAGGTTTATTTTAGATGAAATATCAAACTCCCTCTGAATCTAATATCAACCTTCAAGTTGTGTCTTCCTTCTTTAGTCTGCATCAAGCTCTGTTCTTGAATGCCCTTTGATCCAACAAATTATCCATTTATCTAAGAATATCATGACCTAGATATCTGCATAAAAGCCTTCTATCCCACATGCATGGAACTAAATCATTTGAATCGCAATCCTTTGGATTTTTATAGTTTCTTGGTCACTAGGGAAACCATCTCTATATTGGTCTGCCCTTCTAAAATAGAATGATTAAGATCCTTAAAAATCAATTTTGGGAGATCTTCTAGTAGCTCCCTCTATTATGAAACATACATGGCCCCAATCATGAAAACATATTTCTCCAAGAGACTCTCATCATTTGGTATATGATTGAAATTTTGATCATAACTTTATTTGTACGAGTAGTTTCTCGTACACAAATGTACTTGTCTGATTCCATAGTAACATAAGTGAATGTAAGAAACTATGGATTTATCCCCAGGATTGACAATACCAAACATTCATGATAATCTGGCTTCCATCTGAAACTCCAAGTACATGCATCAACCTCTTGAATTTCAGGTCCAAGGTTGCCTGAAATGTTAGACTTCTTTTGATTGTTATATCAACCTTCTGACCTTCTTGCCCAAGGTTGCCTCTAATATATTGTCACACTCCCTCTGAAACTGATGTCCATCTTCAATTTAGTTCCATAACTGCAAGTATCAATTTTTATTTCTCCCTTGAATGCAATCTATTATGCTTCTTGATCCGTCCTGAATGCATTTTAGAGAGAGATTAAAAATAGTTCATAAAACTAAACTATCTGGAAGGAAGAAAAAATATCAATTCTAGAAGCATACATGATTCTCTAATCCAACGTAATTTCCTGATTTAATAACTACATATAAAATTCATGAACATTATTCAACCAAGAAATACTTATCTCTTTATTGATTCTAATGCATCTACTTTACTTTTCCTGAGAACACAATGCAAAACCGCTCCAATGTGACACTCAAGAATAGAAAATTTGTAATGTCCCTTGTCCTAGATCTATAGGAGCATTTCAACTTTATGTTGATGTACAGTTATAGACAATCCTCTTTACTGCCTCAAAATCGTAAGTTAAATTACTTTATATGAAGTTGAAACCTTAACATGAAAGCTTCACTTTGAGAATATTTTGCCCAAATTAAAGATTTGGGCCACACACCAAATATTAATCCAATATTTAATCACCCAATAAAATAGACTGCAACATCCATGTTAATCGATCTTTTAGCTCTTGTCAAATCATGCATATAATTATTACAACCAAGGCTTGATATGTAATATTTATTTGAAGCAATAATCATTACCGCATTTGTATTTGATGGGATTCTAGATAGTATGCAGCCTTCTTGGTATTAATTTTATTTTAGACACCCAAACAACCGATTCCACCTTTATTAATTTATAATAATTCACAAAATCCAATATGAACAATGGGTAACTAGTCGACTTCCAATACAAGTAAACAATTTAGACATTGGTCATGCCTTTGTGATCTGATTTTGAGAAACCTCATCAATATCATATGAGTATTAGCATCAACATCACTGGGCATCACAAACAATGTTGAACAATTATGAGATCAGATTGAACCATTTTGAATAATCAATTTATAATACTATAAATATATATATATATATATATATATATATATATATATATATACATATATATATACATCTCTATGTGCAATAATCAGATATTTTAATATCCAACTGATGCTACATATTCAACACTCCCTCTTAGTGAGGGACGATATGTTTATCTCACAAAATGGTGATCAATATCACACTAGCATTATTAAGATGCTTATCAACACATATGTCCTAGAAGGATGTTAGTTATCTAATTTCTGGCACATCCCAGGATAATAACTGAATATAGTCTATCACATAACAATCTTGATCTCAGAGACAACATAGTGTCATGATCTTCGGCTCATTCCGAGACTAATGTAGTCTATCATGATTCAATTATTGTCATGATTTATGGCACAGTTTGGGACAAGAAGTTAATGTATTCTATCATGACAATGGATCAAGAACTCAAGAAATTAACAACACAAGTAGCATCATGGTTTCTGGCTCAGTCTAGGACAACAACTTAATGAAGTAAATCATGATGTTTTTTTTATCATAATTTCTGGCACATTCTGGGAGAACAACTTAATGAATTCTATGATACCAGGTCAATCTATTTTTAAGATCGTCACCTTACAATAGTGACCTTATAAATATATCAATGAAAGATCGTCACCTTTCATGACATAATATACATATGCACAATAGTAACTCTTTGAGGATTTAAAATATATAAATTAATATATGTTAAATTCAATCTCAGAAATTACAATTACATCTTAGTCATACCAAGTTTACCTCTTAATTTGATATCAATCTTATTTTCCTGCAAGAGCATCCCGAAAAATATCAAGGCAAATAGCTCTAATAGTACGTACAAAAATACAAATAAGAGAGAGACTAGAATGAGTAGATAAATTAAATACTTATCTACGCATCAACATCCTTGGTACAAGTTGCTCCAATGAGGGTCCATATGTAACAAATCAGAAAATGTCTATAAAGATTGAGTTTTCCAAGGACTCTTGCCTTAGGGCCCAAAATCTCTACCAAGCTCTTCAAGAACTCCTTTGGCTTCTTAACACTTTTCTACAATTCACTTGACCTTATTCTTTGCACAAGTGGTGTGGACAAAAGTCTACAACACAACTTCACTCGATTTCACATAGACTCGTACACAGTCAGTCATAAATTTTGAATCTGAAATGTTCTATCCAATCACTTCAGTGAGATTATTAACAATTTGTTTATCACCAACATATCCAAAATTCAGAAAACTCCAACAGTGTATTTGTGAGATATGGTCCCTGTACTGAGACTGTAATTTTCTGAGACAGTCACACATTCACCATCAGAAAACTACTCTCTTACATTTGTAGTCTAACTCTGATACCATGTTAAATTTTAGGATCATTGCAAATGTAATAGCACTCTCTATATTGTCTATGTGTTTCAAATGCAACAATCTCTCTTGCATTTATATTGAGTATGAGGCAAGGAGAGACATGTCCCTTCATGGGACATGTCTATTCATTATTATGTGATTAATATAATGATGATTGATTATGTAACTATGCCTTTAGAGAGACATGTCCTTTAAAGGACATGCCTCTTCCCATTAATTGTAATTTAAACAATCTTATAATGTATCATCAATCAATTATTAATTTAGAATAATATAATACATTAATATTGAATATTAAATTTCATATGAATAAAAATAATATAACATATGTAATATATTATTATTAATCAACATATATTATATGTATTCTAAATGATCATACGAATGAAGCTACAAACATTAACAAAGACCACCCAAGGTTGTATAGATTAAAAGATAACCCATATATATAAAGGTAGAACCAAACCACCAAAGTCAACGTTTAATGACTTCCTAGGCATACTAGATACTTTTGGCATAAAAAAGTGCCCTTCATATGAGTTGTGTCCTTAATGACAAGAAGGGTTCAAAATTTGATGCCTTTCCAAGCAGCTCATTAGTTGGGAAAATAGAGGAAATATAATTCTTGAGGAGAATATTCCAATCTCATTTCCCAAAAATAACATGGACAATCCATTTAAAACTTAGAGCCAACCGTTGTCACTGAGAGGAAAGAATTCTAAGATTGCTCAAGTCTTGTAGGAGAAACTCCAAGGAAATATGGTGAAAACCCTTTTAGCCTTTTGAAGTTATCCTAAAGAATGTTGTGAATAATATTTTTAAGCTTTATTCAAGAAGCTTTGGATGGGATCCAACAAGAAGAAGAATGCACATGAGTAACCATAATAATTTTAGAGCAGACTTAAAATTTACCAGCTAGAGAAAGTAACCTAGTGATCTAATGAGAGAGCTTCTCATCAATCTTGGTAAGGACCACATTCCAAAGGTCAACCAAAGAAGCCTAAAATGAAAAGGGAATTCTCCAAAACCCAAAAAATCTCCCATGCTTAATTCTCTTCTATCCATAACTAATAAGCTAAGGAGGCATGAATTTTATGCTATTGGATGGTAAAACTAGAAGACAAGAATTTTTTTTAAGGCATTGAAGAGCCTCTTTAATATTTTTTCCCTCTTCAATAAGTGTGAGAAATGGGTCGTCCACAAAATGTTCATTAACCAACTAGTTAGCTAACTCAAGCAAGGCAATTCCTAAAATGTTACTAGAGGAGATAGAATTTGCCAACAAATAACCAAACTATTTAATAACAAGAGCATACAAAGGAGGATCAAGGGGGAACCCCTTATAAATTTAATGGTGGAGCCTAAAATCCAAAAACTAGCATTTATTAATAGTAATACACGCAAAGGCATCTACAAGAGGCATTTCAACATATTGAAAAAGTTAGGGCCAAACCAAAGAGCACCAAGAATAGCAAGAATAAAGGGATAATCTATGCAGACATAAGCCTTGGAAAAGATAATTTTTAGAAAAGGAAAAAAAAAGCTTATTGTCTACAACATTGGACCCATTTCATACCTTTCTAGATGACAATGATATTATCCAGGATGAATTTGGATTTGATGAATCCAGTTTGAGTTAAAGCCTTAACAATAATTTTCTAGTAGACATTAAGTAGCATAATTGGTAGTCAGTTACAAATTTACTCAAGGTCTCCCCATTTAAGTATACATTTTGTTCCCTTAAGAAATTTTTTTGCCTATTATGATGGCCTTTTATTAAATTCAATATCAAATATATTAGAAGTTGTAATTTCTTGTATTGTTGCATCTACATCTCCATCAAATATATTTGTAGATAATAGTACCGCTAGTATGATTTGACGCTTTCTCGTAGAAATCTACAAATAAATTCAATAGATATATGTATTCTATTGATTAATAAACATCCTTGTTCTTAAAATGTTGGTAGACACTAAGCTAATCATACAAACAAATGCATAAAATAGAAAATGCCCCATATTTTTAGTTTGCATGTTTGTGAATATTGTGTGGAGTTGAATTGGTTATATATATTCTTATACTTAAAGGAAATCTTATTTTTCAAATTTGTTATATATAATCATCATATTATTTTAATGTCATACTTTTTAAATAGTGTTTTATTGATAATTATCACAAAAATATATATGTATTGTCTCTCATCTTAGAAAAGATAGAATATGTTAAATAAAAGTGTATAAATTATTAAGAAAAGTTTTGATCATTCTAAATATACAAATATGTACATTTACTTAGAACCTAAAACGATAAAAATGATTTGATTTATTTTCAAAGTATTTAGTAGATATAGAGAAGGGAAAAAGAGTGTAAGGTTTTGTGATTCTTCAAAAAGAGAGGTTGTATTAATTATGAATGTTCATGTATTTGAAAATTTGATATCTTCCATCCAACCTATTCAAATTGATAATATTGAAAAAAAAAAACTTCTATTAGAATAAAGATAATCTAGTCAAATTGATGAATTTAAGGAGAAATATTCTATCCAAGAGATCTATATGCAAGAAAAATTGAGAAGACAACATAGAGAATCCTTCCTCATCAAAAATAATGAAGAGCCAACATGCATATTATTCTCTAATAACTTCATATAAAAGTGAAACTTAAACTTTTGAAGAAGCTAACATAGATACGATGTGGAAATTTGCAATACAATTGGATTATCATGTTTTGGTTAAAAATAAAACTTAGTATCTTATACTTTCATCTTCTATGAAAATGAATTGTTCATAGTAAATGATTATAAATTTGACTACCTCCAACAATTTATAACAAGGGACTTCACTTGCAAATATTGCTTTCCCCTTTTCCTTTAAAGAAAAATGAATGATTTAAAAATGAGAATTGAAATTATGCATATTGTCTTAGTAGCCCAAATGAATAGAACTTCACAAATGGATGCAAAATACATTTCGAAATGGTGATCTTAATGGAAAAATGTATTTTATCCTTGAGATTTTTAAACAAATAAAGAGACATGTATGAAACCAAAACCGAGTTTGGTACATACAAATATCAAGTTTTTAATAATCTTATGGATTCTATTATTTATATTAAAATTAAAAAATAATTAATTAATAGTATAATTGTGTTATATGTGGATAAAATACATACATTATAAGTAGTGTGAACTCTCTAATTCACCATTGCAAAGGTAATCATTTAAGATGATTAATATGATTGTTTTCATTCTCTTTTGATATCTCAAGTAAGATATGCACATGATTTATTTATATATTGAATATGATGGATTGTAAACTAGGTTCGATAGATATTAAATTAGACCCTAAACCATCATACGAAAAGATCAAATGCTATTTTGTATAGAAAATCAGTAAGACTTTAATTTACGTAATATATATAGGCTAGATACTACGTATACAATATTTATTGCATCTAGATTTATACAAATATACTACATATATAATATATATATTGCATCTAGATTTATACAAAGTTCATTATATGTATCACTAGAAATGACAAAAAGAATATTAAGGTATATCAAAGGTATAATTGTGTATGGTATTTATTATTCATGTGCCACGTTACTAAATATACCATTAATTTTGTAAATAGGAAAACCTCAAGGCTACATATGTAAATATAATTCAAGTGATATCACATTAATTAGTAAAAAGTGGTATGTGTACAACAAAAGTAAAAGTATAGATAATGTGAGTTTAAAGAGTATTGGATGAGCTTCATATGAGTACTACTAAAAGTACCACCTTAATGATGTGATAAATAAAGTTGCATTACTCTTTCCAAGAACACTATTCAACGTTAAAAAATGATATTATAATCAGTGCACACTTCTTCTGAGGAAAAGTTATCGATGTTTAAGGGTAAAAGTACAAAGTTTTGTCACACTTTAGGCCAACTTATCAACACAACTAAATTTGAGTATTTATAACTAAAAGCTAAATTTAGTCAAACATATGGTCTAGTTAGATTCATTCTAACTAAGTGTTGTGTCTCACAACTCACACCCCACTTGTTCACTTGAGTGAGTGGATACCAACTCTTTTTTGTTTTTTCCCTTTGTGTGTTTGCCTTGTTCTTTTTATTTTCTTGTACTTTTGGGATTTTGATAATTAGAGGATTGGGCTTCTTGATGTCTCATTGAACCTCCAAAGCCTCAATCCCTGATTGGCCTCTTTTCCTTATGTTTTAGTTAGTTTTTTTCATCCTTTTGGGGATCAGGGATGAACAACGACTAAAACTTTTAGGGATGCCTAACCTCAAACCCTAATATTTTCTTTTCATTCAACTCCTATTTTTCAGGGATCAAACATCAACGGTTTGGAGATGTCATGGCAACATGACATCCCCAAAAGCCCAACCCTTGATACCTTGAAGGGTCACAATCATGCAAAACCCTAAAAAATGACCTTTTTGTTGACGCATGTTGACGTCATTTCAATGTCGCACCTATATAATGGAATTTGACCCTCATTTCCACATCTTTCCTTAAGTGAACTCAAAGTGAACCTAGAGCGATTTGTGCCATTCTGAGCAAAAAAACATGAATTATATGTGCGCAAACTAAATTTTCGAGCTAGTAGCCCTTTCTTCATTAACCACAACTTCCATATCATTGCTTTTAGGTATGGTTTCATGGTTGCCCCCTTTTTTAGTTGTTCCTAGTGTTTTGTTCCCCACTTTTTTATTTTCTTCATTATTGTTCTTGTGTTTTTCCATTTGGCTTCTTGGTTAGCATTTGTAGTAGGTTTAGTTGGATTTGTTAATTTTAATAAGTGCCAATCTATTTGAGAAATCATTTAATGATTTATAAACCCTTTCCAAATTCACAACCCTTATAAAAATCGTAACAAAGCACTAGAAAACCTCATTTAGGAATGAAACTCATATGTTAAACCTTTGAAACCCGATCTACATCAAAACATAAAAATCCTAGCAATAGATCTTTAATAATCAACTAAGTGTTGGATTTTTAGATCTAAAACCTTTGAACTTTTGGTGATTGGAGGTTCAGGGGTCTGAGCATAACATTTAGATCGAGTATCTTTGATCTCTTATGACGAAAACCATATCATGAAGGATTTTTTCGAAGGGATCAAGTCTTTAAGGATTGAGCCCAAAGGACTATCTAGGGTGTAGATAAAACCAACCCTTGAAATATTGTGGATGTTAACATCCTCGATCCCTAAAAATTTATTTTATTTTGAAAGTGTAGTTGTATACAACATGAGCCAATCTAGGAAGTTTCCATCCCCGATCCTCAAAAATTTTGGGGGGCACTCCACCTCGAATGTCAAAGATCTCTATAAAAGACTGATGAGGGTAATTGAATGAAATCACGGGTTGTCATTTATTGGCTTATTCGTGAATTTATATTACTTTTATTTTCACAAATTAGTTATATGAATAAATGGCTAATGGTATTAACTTGCCTATTTATCATGCAGAAGAAGGAATGACAACTACTATACCAATGAAGTTCAAATTTCAAGGGTATCTTCCTCTATCCAAGTTGGTGAATAAGCACCGGGAGATTACTAACATAGACATGGGTCATGTGGACCTAAGGGAATTCATGGGCCGCATGACCAATCCTTAAGGAAGGTCATATTGGGTCACCTCTCTGATCAATTTAGGTTTAGTACAAGCAACATGATTCCCAATTTTTGTGCAGTCCCCTAAATTGCTTATTGCTTTTGTTAAGAACTACAAGCCAAAGGAAAGGAGATTTTATGGAAAGTTGGGATAAGTGGTCCTTGACATATCCCTAGACATCATTGAGTAGGTGTTTCACCATCCCACCTATGACACATATGCCAAGGTAATTATTCCCCTTGGGGAGAGGTATTTCCAAGTGAATAAGGAATACATTGGGTACATTAATAAAGAATTGATGGAGAAGCCGGGGAAGGGGAAAAATATAGAGAAGTTAAATTTCCATAGGGCCTACCTCCATATGGATATGAAGGACTATGTGACTCTTTTAAGTGGAGTGATAGGGCTATCCAAAGAAAATAAATTAGAACTACGGATGGTTTTTTTCATCAAAACTATATTTGCTAGGAAGAAGAAGATTGACTAGGGGAAATTAATCAGTGATAACCTCCACATCTAGTTGTTCCAAGTGAAAATGGATCTGAGGTTCTGTATGACCTCATACTTGGTCTACCTCCTGGTATCCCAATCAGGTTGCCTTGGAATAAAGACCAAAGAATCAGTTGTTAATCCTAAAACCCTGTTTACAACCAATATCATCCATTGGCAATGAAAAGGAATATAGAGAAGGAAAATTATAGGGTGACAAAGGATGCCTTCATGTTTGCGAAAATATGGACTATCAAGGGATACTTTTCTAAGAGAGTATTTTAAGCAGAAATAATAGAAATCAAATGGTTTTGTAACTATTTCATATAGTTATGGACCTTTACATATATCAAGGTTGTTGGTTGCACACTCCTTCATAATAAGTTGCCAATATATCCTTGTGATAGGCTAATCATCCTAGAACTATGTAGATAGGTGAGAGACACTCACATATAAACTATGAGAAAACATAAATCATGTTTTAATTTCCCTATTACGGTGGGGGCTCATAGCTATCCAAACATGAAAATTGCTAAGTCTAGTGGCCCTAAATTTTTCTTGAATTTGCAGAATTTACATTGGATTCAATAAAGATAACTCAAGATACATTTGATCCCATACATTCCTTCATCCATGTAATTGGCTAATTGTGTTTATGAGTATGAAATAAGGGTCAGAGATTATCGCAAGATAGACTTAGGTTTAGCTACAAAGGCTACAAACTTGTACATCTCACAAGAGTCTAGAGAAAGGGATGATGAAAAAAAATTGCATCTAGCTTATAATCACAATAAATTCTTTGATTGTGTCATCTATAATTCTATTATCAATGAAGTAGAAGAGGAGGACATTGATTACAAGGCCTGAAATGTACTAAAATACACACATGATTGGCTAACTAAGCCATATAGAATAGATCTAATGAAAGGGTACCCCCCTTACACATTCAAACACATGCTCTAATACCACTTGATGAAGGGTACTCCCCTTACACACTCAACACATGCTTTGATACCACTTTTTGAAGGGTCACGCCACCCTTACAAACTCATATCCAAACATAAACAATATAGAGACAAAGATAATAAAAATACTTCACAAAACACAGATTGATTATACTTGAAGATGCTTACAATGCTCCCAAATGTTTGAGGATGATAACCTTACAACTTATACAAGATGAGATTATCGAAACCTCTACAATGTGATATCATTACAACTTCTTGAAGAAGAGAGAGCTCATTACAACCTCTTACAAGATAAGATCATTGAAACCTCTTACAAGATGAGATCATTACAACCTCTACAAGATGATATCATTGCAACCTCATACAAGATGAGATCATTACTTCTTGAAGAAGAGAGCTTCTTACAAATGCTCATATTCCTTGATTATATAAGAACTTTCCACCTAAGAGATTACAAACACAATCATTGTGGGATAAAGTTTGGAAAGAGTAGATATAACTATCCTGCTACAAATATTAAATACATTATGTCTTTCAATAAGTGCCTAAAGATAATTATTAAATAAGGAAATTTTTCTCGGCTTCTAAAATGCCTCCTAATATAATCCTACACACTTATTAAATGATAAGTTACCAAAAGTAACTTTATGATAACTAACTTACGCCAACTAAGCCTAAGTAAGCTTCAGGTGCAATTTTTTTAAAAAAATTCTCTCCCTTTTTTTCTTTTTTTCTTTTTTTTTTTATTTTTTTTTTCTTCTCTTTTTTTTTCTCTCTATTTTTTTTTCTTTTTTTTTTTTTTTCTTTTTTCTTTCTTTTTCTTTTTTTGGGCGATGCAAGATTGCCTGTAGACTCGAATGCTCTTGCATCAAACATGCAGGGTAAGAAGATTTGTGAGCATACCTCACAAATGGAGTTCAATAGTAGGACTGCCCTTGCAACCTACTCCTATTCTGAGAATAGGTACAATGATTTGTCTTTATTTCTTTCGCTTCTTCCAACATCTTTTTTGGACACTAGATATCCTCCTCCACCATTTATGTACATTGTTTTGCTTCTCTTTCATGGACTTGCATTCACCATAAATCATCCTCTTTCTCTAAAATACTTTTCACATCACCTCCTTTGTGAGATACAATCCACCATTATATAGCCCCCTCTAACAATTAACCTCTCCACTATTTTCCCCTCTAATGGATTTCAATCCACCAAAAATTGACCACTTCCACCAAGTCTCACTTGCAACATCCTCTATAGCTTCTACATACTATTTTCCCCTCTCTTGAATTTCAAGGTTTTTTAGACAAGTTGCAGGGTTGTCCTCAGCAATCAGAACTAATGCATTAATGGTAAAATATGATGTTTGCTTTTTTTTGAGTCTAAACAAGTTAATTTAACCATGATTTTGAATTCATAACAATCTGATTACACCTATTTGCAGACTTAGTCTTCATACTTAGTCCTCATAAAATTTTGGAATTTCAAGGCTTCAAGATTCTAATTTTTTTAGTTTGGACGGTAAAGGATCAATTTTATGCTCATAATTGTAAAATTCCTTAGACATAGTCCTTAGCACTTCAATTTGCAGCCATCTAACATAATTTTCTAAGCCTTGGAATCTACTTAAGGGATAAAATCAAAGGGTTAGAAAGGTCTGAAATTAAGTTCCTTTATTTAATCTATTATACTATGTTAACTTTGAGCTTTGAGCAAGGACATGGCAGAGAAAAAAGGGACAACAACAAGTAAGGTGCAAATGAAAATATTAATGGAGGGGTACTATCTTGAGTCCCAGATGACTTCCAGATGGAAGAAATTTAGTGATGCCAAGTTTGAACACTTGAACAAGAGAAGGATGCGACGAAGATTGTATGGAGTTAATGACCAATTATCTTAACCAATGAAAGTTAACATCATGAGGATTGAACTCTATTTTGCAACTGGGTTCCCACTAGCTATCCAGTACAATGAGCTAATGGTGGATTGTGCAAAGAATTAAAGTTCACAGTCCAGGAAAATAAAATCTAAAGGTACAACAATCATATTCCTAGAAGAAGAAGCGGTGAGGGAAACCTTTGGGATTAATTATTATCCAAGGATGAAAGTGAGGATGAAGGAGGAGGCATAGTCCATTTTTTAAAAGAAACCTATTGCTTGCATGGATATCATCAACAAGGGGCGGATTAGTGAACCAAGAAGGCACCATTCAAAATTACCCAAGAAGATTATGACTACAAATTTTAAGGATGAATATAGTGAAATGATTTTCATGTTGAATAGAGTCATGGGGACACCTCAAGGAGCCATGTTCAAGAGTTGGATGTTCTACTTCGTAGAATAAATCTCATCAAGGACAATGATGATCAATTCCCTGCCCCAACCCGTCATAACACTACTTTTATTTTATGATGGACATAGTATGTGATACTCTATTTTGATACATTTTGGATTATTATTCGTCATGACAGGGATTGGATCACGTTGATTGTGATGCATTTTTCTTACGTTATTTTTCTGCATTTATGTTGAGGATACATTAGACCTATCTAGCATATATTTCTATCAGTTGTTTTGATGGATTTTACATTAGAATTGATTCAAGTTTTATGATTTATATAATTTGGACTTTATGTTGTATTATAATGGTGCATTATGATGGATTCGTTTAGATGATTATTATGATTCAAATTGAATTTATAGATTCCATGGTTAAACTATATCGACATGTGAGATTTTATGATGATGGGATTCTGCATATGTTTTGTAAGTAGATGTGTTTCATGAAGGAATTGTATTGCAAACCTTGTTTTGATTAACGACGAATTATGTGAATGCAATTGTGAAGGATATATGCTCTAATATTGTCAATTATTTATATTACTTTATGTATGGTTTTCTTGGATTACTGATATTTGGATTTAGTGTGCATAAAATTTGACCGAGGAACTAAATTGGGGAGCCAAGGTGACGCAAGGAGGGTAGGGAAAACCAAGGCCAAAGGCACTCCCAGCTATCCAAACCAACTTGTAGAACATCTTGGAAGCAACAACACAGGAAGGGAGAGAAAGAAAGCATGATATTCTTATTATTTCATCAAACAACATACATGTCGGGTCGTAAGGCCTTCCTAATTTTGGCCATATACATTCAAATCTTTACATAATAATCTTCATACATGCGAGGTCATAGACATGTGATCCAAATCTTCTAACAAACTTCGCTAGCAGGACCTACTGCCAAAATCTAAGAACAGAAACCAAATATATACAAGAGTCCACCAAAGAGGTCGGCATCAAAGATCCTAAAGATCCAACATAGGAAACAATAAAGACCTAGGTTTAGGTCCACACGCATCCCAATGAGAGACTCAACATTAATTACGCTACAAAAATTAAATGCATACGTCAACCAGAAGATCCAACATCTGAAAACCAACTCGGTGAGAAATACTACCAAGCACAAAGACCAATTGATGAAAACCACCGAGTAGCCAAGAATGACTACTAAGACCCATCGGTGAAGCCAACCAAAACAAGTAACCGAGTCCGAGCGGTGAAACAACAAGCTTTTCGTTGACCAAAAAGAACGGTTATCAAGCACTTTACCGTGCAGTCTCCAACAAGCTATTGAACCAAAACAAACATATTTTTGGTTGATACAGGATTGCCACGAGCCCAAGATTCTCCTGCATCAGACACCTGGGGTTAAAATAAATGATTGTCTGAATCATGAATTAGGTACAACCTGAATTGAATCCAACTCAAATTGAGAAATCCTAGTTAAGTCCTCAACTAGCCTGTTGTTCCACTTTACTTGATATTCCATGTAATCCTTTCCTCTTGTACTTTTTCCAACTCTATGTTTCAAAATCTGCTCAACTTCCTCTATCTGTTTCTTTGGATAATCGCTCAGTACTGTCACTTCTTCCTCAGGTTCATGATACTCATACAAATCTAAAATATTGAATATAGGTAATATATCCATTTCATCAGGTAATTCTACTTCATAAGCAATTCTACTGTCAAATCTTCTCACTATCTTGAGATGACCAAATTTCTCCATCTTCAGTTTACCGTATATTCCAATAGGAAATCTTTCTTTCTTCAAATGAGCCATAACTGCATCACCAACTTCAAAAGTCTTATATCTTCTTGATCTATCTGCACTATCCTTGTATTTCTAATTAATTTTCTCTAACTTATGTTTCACTTCCTCATTCAATGTCTTCATAAACTCAGTAAAATTTTCACCTTCATCACTTCTCTTTTATTTTCTAGCAATATCTCTCAAGTCTGATATACCTCTCGATTATGTTCCATGAACAATCTCAAAAGGTGTCTTTCCAGTACTACTATTCACTGAACTATTATATGCATATTCTTCTTGTGCTAACATCAAATCCCAATTACTCGGTGTGTCTCCAACTAAGCATCTCAACAAGTTGCCCAAACTTTGGTTTATAACCTCCATTTGTCCATTAGTCTGTAGATGAAATGTAGAACAATACTTCAACTTAGTGTCCAAATTCCAAAGTGTTTTCCAAAAATAGCTAACAAACTTACTGTCTCGGTTAGAGATCATACTCTTCGGTAATCCATGCAATCTCACAATATCCTTAAAGAAAAGATCTACTATATGCACTGCATCTAATATTTTTCTTCATGGTATGAAATATATGATCTTAGAACATCAATCCACAACAATAAATATGGAATCATTACCTCTTATTATCCTTGGTAAGCCAAGAACAAAATCCATTTTGATATCACTCCAAGGTTTCTCAGGAACAGAAATTGGTCTATACAATCCAGTATTCTGACTTACTCCTTTTGCAACTTGACAAACTCTACAACTTTTAACAAATTTCTGCACATCTTTATACAACTGAGGCCAAAAAATACCTTCCCTTGGGAAAACTCAATATTTTATCAATACAAAATGTCCAGCCAAACCACTACTATGTTTTTCCTTTGTTAGACTAGTTCTCATTGATCATCTCAGTATGCATAATTGAATAAATTTGAACAACATCTCTTCTTGAATGAAATAGTCTTCATACTTAGTTGATTGAGAATAGGTTCTCTGCACATTCTCCACTGCTCAAAAAAATTAGGGTCATTTTTATTCAAGTTCTTCATATCATCAAAACTAAGAACCTCAATTCTCATTTCAGTCAACAAAGATCTTCTTCTACCTAATGCATCAGCAACTCGGTTTGAAAATTCACTCTTATGCTTTATCAAAAATGTGAAACTCTGCAAATACTCTACCCATTTCATGTCTCTGATTCAACTTATTCTGACTACCCAAATATTGTAAAGCCTTATGATCAGTATATAACACAAATTCACTCAGCATCAAATAATGTCTCTATTTCTTCAGAGCTTGAACAATAGTATAGAATTCTTGATCATATACAAAAATTTTCCTTTTAGCATCATTCAACTTTTCACTAAAGAAAGCAATAGGTTTACCTTCTTGAGTCAACATAGCTCATATTGCACTTCCAATTGCATCACATTCAACTTGAAACACCTTATTGAAATCAAGCAAGGCTAACACGGGCAATTCAACAACCTTTTGTTTCAAAGTCTCAAAACTCTTATCAGCTCCATGTGTCCATTTGAATTCTCTTTTGTCTCCTCTAATTTCCTATAAAAACTTGTCAATCCATGAAATGATCTTACCTCACTGAAATTCTCAGGTGTTGGCCAATTAAGTATAGCTTCAACCTTCTCAGGATCCATCTTCAAACCATCAACTGAAATCACAAAACCTAAATACACAAGTTCTTCTTTCATGAAGGAACACTTTTTCAAATTTATCAACAAATTTTCCTCTTTCAATCTTTGCAACACGTGTCTTATATGCATCAAGCGTTCTTCTCTAGTCTTACTGAATATCTAAATATCATCCAAATATACAATCACACATTTATTGAAGAATTTCTTCAAAACTGCATTCATCAACCTCATAAATGTACTTGGTGCATTAGTTAAACCAAAGGGCATAACCAACCAGTCATACAAACTTTCTTTTGTCTTGAAAGCAGTCTTCCATTCATCACCTTCTCTGATTTTGATATGATGATATTGTTAGAATATGTAATCTTTCCTTGGTGAAATATATTATAAACCAAGGTAGTTTAGTTTAATTTATTATGTATGTAGGAGATTCCTATAGAATCCCTACATGAACACATGTCCTCTTGTCCATATGT
>MU224715.1:578336-597781 GCA_018584345.1 Thuja plicata
TATATATAGTGTCTTAAAAAAATGAAAATATATATGTATGTTGCACAAGGTAGAATGTGAATCTTGTAACTTTTAGTGTATAGATATATATTAATATATAGAATTAATATTCACATTCTACCTTTTAGTATATAGATATATATTAATATGAATAATAATAATAACATTGTATTATAAAAAATATAGATATAATAAATTAAACTTTATTTAAAAGTTTAGCTTTTAAAAAAAAATAGTAATAAAATTTTGAAAATAAAAAAAACTTGGGCTAGACCGTTGGGCAAGGTGGCCTGCCACATGAGAGGGGGAGGGGTCGGAACCCTCCCCCTCCTCCATGCTTTAACGAAAATCGGCAATATAGAAAAAAGATTCGGTTCGGCTCGAACAGAGACCTTCAAAAATAAACAAATGATATTATGTTAGGGTTTGAAGATTAAAAAATGAGAAGGAAAAGAAGAAGATGAATGAAATGAAACTTCCCTTTTTGGGTGTTGTATTTTCAACCCTAACCCTATATTCCAAATTAGGGTTAGGGCTTGTTATTAGGGTTTAACCTGAGGGCAAACTTTTAGGTCAAACTTTGAAGGAGTTAAATTTTAAAACTTCTTTTAAACTCCCCATTTAAATGATTTAAATATTATATTGTTTGAAATTCAAATTTTAGTGGGGAAGTCTTTTGTGGGAATTTATTTCCACCACACCCATTAATAATTATGATTTCTTGGGGATGTTAGTTAATTGTTTTAACATGAACTTTAAATGTTTAATATTGATGTCTTATTTAAAAGATTTAAACAATAAGGCTATTTTAAGGGCAGATTTTATAGCGATTAATTTTTGTGGAATTTTTAGGATATTATAATGTACTAATTAAAAGGGGGAATATTTAAGAGAAATACTTCTTAATTAATTTATTTGATGGGTAATTTTAGTAATAGTACTTGGATTGATATTCATATTAATTTATTACCTAAGTTTGCAAATTTGGTCGGATTATTACATCATGGTGGTTATTATCAATTAACGTATACATAATAAAGTTAAAGGAGTGCAATGAGGTTATAATAAAATAATTTACGACCATTATTTTAAATAGGTAAAATAAATTATAGTGATAATAACGTTATGACTTTATTAAAGTGTATAGTCTAATTGATCGTTAAGTTTAAATGTTGATTTAACCTAAGGGGTTAGTTTAACCTAATTAGATAAGGTAAGGCTATTAATGCTCAATAAATACTATTAACAGAGATTTTAAAGCTAAATTTTTAATGGAGATATTTAAGTAAGAAAATATTAATTACATTAATTGAGGCATAATTAAACCTTAGGAAAGGGGTTGATTTGATTGATGTTTTTGGAATCGTCTTAATGTTTGCATCTCATTAATAAAATTCTTATAAGAAAAACAAAACCGTTTTAGGAAATAAACCCTATTAAGTGTTGACCCTTACTTTAAAACTACATCTAGTAACCACGTCGAGGGGTGTTAACATTGGTCATGATTCCCCTCGACTTCAATTGGCTTTTACCCTGATACCTTTAGGAAATTATTAATTCCTTCAAAGATGCAAACTCTGTAGAGGACATAGTAAACACTTTGTAAACACTTGGACTTTTTTAATTGCAACCTTAGTTAATTTAATATGTTCAAAAAAAAATTGTTAGTATGTTTTTTGTTGAAATTTTTAGCATGACAATTTTCATGCTGAATAGAGTCATGGGGACACAGTCAAGGAGCCATGTTCGAGAGTTGGATGTTCTACTTCATAGAAGAAATCTCAGCAAGGATAGTGATGATCAATTGGGCCAGGATAATCAGTGATAATTAAGATATTCAATTGAGGAATTTGGAAAAGACAATGACATTCTATATGAATTCATACATAATTTACTTGTTGGCAAGGAACATCCAATATTCAGGTCTCATATGCAGGGGTTTCATGGGGAATGATAATGGATAATCCAAGGTGTTTGATTGCTATCCTAAACTCCAACTCCATGAAAGGGAAAACTATAGAAGAGTAATGATGCTTTTACCATGAATATCACATGTTCACTACAAGGAGAATTGCATAAGAGACTATCCCAAGAGGCAATGACATTGATTGAGACATATGGATCCCAGTATATTCAGTTTCCAACATTCACTTACATAAGGATTCAAGGATTCGCTTTAGAACTCTACAAGCTTCCAAGATACCCTACAGACAAGATGGTTTTACTAGAAGTGGTGAGGCATATGTCAGAATTTGGCCATATTCAGAAGGACAAGCATAGACAAGGCATGGCTTTCCCTATCACATTGGGAAGAGTGTTGGAGACATATCCCACAGCACAAGCAACAGAGACAACAAACATAGAGTTACAATTTTATCATCTTGGGACATACAAGGCGAGGAATCAGTTTGATCCATTACAAAGAATCCTCACTTACAAGGGAAAGAGACACATAAAAAGGTGGATATAGAGGATTATTGGGCCAACTTAGTAGATGAATATGCAATAAAGAGAAATATGTGGTCTAGAATGTCAGTGGATTTCACGAGGAAGTGTGGTACTTTCCCTATTCTTGATAAGTTTAAGGATGATGGAAACCACATACACCCTCAATATGAGCATGAGAGAGAGAAGCCAATTCGGGTACCTGATTGGTCACAAGTAAAGAAACTTACAGATTTCGGTATCTTGATGAGGGATGTTGTTAACAAATCAAGAGCATGGGTAGACAGATAGATAAAATAATTAAGAAGGCCATGCATTACGTTCACATATGAGAGGATGCAGATTGAGGAATCTTCCTCTATAGGTGATGAAAGGACAATCAATGTTCCAGGATTGAATAATAATGAAAAGGCACAAACTTCAAAGAAGAGGGATAATGTGGTTGAGGCATCACACACATAAGTAAATGGAGTACAAGTGAGGATTCTAAGAGTAGGCATAGGCCTACTACAACTCCTTCTATTACTAGTTCTTCATTAGTGAGAGAAATGGAAATGCAAGATAAGGAATAGAGTTCAGAATAAGGCAGTGGTACTAATATTTTACCTAAAGAAGGTCAAGGAGAATCGTCATCATTATAATCAGTGCAACAAGGGACTGAGATATTACCAACATCTATCACTGTGCGGTTGGTAGTTGATTTGTGGGATGATATGAGACAGCCTAATCTCAACACATAGGAGGTTGATGATGAGATCATTTCAACTTTGAGAGGATTTAATAAGGAGGATTAGTTAGATGATGGAATGGATTTGTCCACAATCCCTGATTGGTTGAATGAAAGAATGAATAAAAAGAGAAGAGTAGAGGAAGTACTCTCAATGGATGGCATTGGCATATTCCTAAAGAGAATTGGTAAAGCAAAGGAACCAAAGCAGGTGAATAAATTTAATCATATCATTAGAAATGCTTCAAGGTTCTGCACTTTACATATGGCTATCCCAATCGATGAAAAGACTAGAGATAAGGTCACTCCAAATGATTAACATATTTCATCACTTGACCTTGGCACATCCACTAAGAAGCAAGAGTTTTAGGAATTTAAGGGATACCACTGATGCAATTGAAGAGTGCATGGACAAGTTGGAAGAGAAAAAGGAAATGTTGGAATTCGAGAATAGAAAGTTGAAGGAATACATAAGAAAGCACATAAATCTAGTAGGGAAAGACAATATTGCACTTGTTCCATATGTCCCCACTTCTCAGGAGTCCCATGATACTTATGAAGTAATGAAGAACACTTATGAGAAGGTAAGGGAATGGGTTAGTGATATCAAGAAAAGAGCGGAGGCTTTCCTTAGTAGGATGGTCCAAGCATATGGAAGGACTACATTGTTAAGGGATAAAGTCCAAGAATCGGAGGAGACATGGAAAGAGTTTCAACCAATTGGAGACAAGATTATTCCTCATCTTAAGGCGTTAAAGAATGTCCCTATATCAGTTTTGATTCAAGGAGTAACTGAGAGAGGGAATGCATATGAATTTGGTCAATGGTATCATTCCTTGTCCATGAGGAGGTCTACATTTGAACATGCACAAGTTGATTATCTCGATATTGAGGGCCCTTTTCTTGAAATACATTTGAAGGTCCTTGTTGCAATCAAGGAATTACTAGGTCTTTACATTGATGCTTCCAGTGAGCTGAACTTGAAAAAGTTAAAAGAATATATGACAGTTTACTTTAGGGATATGGAACCCATTAAGAAGAGTCAGTTGGATGGTTTTCTCTCCTTTATGATTTCCATTAGTGATCTACAGAAGCATACTTCAAATTAGTATAGCATACTTGATACCTGCATGGAGAGATTAGAGGTGATTGAACTACAACATAGCAACTTACCCAACATTGTCGTGGATGAACTTGGTACAACCATGATTAAGTTCATTGAGTTTTCTAGAAAAGAAAAGGAAAATGGGGTGCATCTCTTATATGATGAGTTGTATGATGACTAGGAACCTTACTTTTTTCTTATTGGTCCTCATGCCATTGAATTTTCCCATTGGCTCATTTTGTGGTGCTTCACTCTCATTCGATATACATTTAATGTTTGTAGCAACCCTAATTAGGGCTTTCTTTGAAAATATTCTGGGTCATTGATTTTGATATAATTTTTTCGTTCATTGTAATTGGGGCTCCTATATAAACCCCGCTCCTCTCATTTGTACAAGAGATTATTAGAGAATTGTTGCAAATATACTGGAAAATTTGTTCTATATTCATTATTGTGTTTGCATGGTGAATACTTGTAGTCTTTTGGAGTATTACATGGTGATCTACATTCCTTATTTACAATAGATTTAATTTCAAATATTTTTTATTAAGGAAAAAAAATGGTTTCGAAGGGACCCAAAACCTTTTACAAAAGGAAAACTAAAGATATGTCATGAAAGCTCAACAAAATAAAAAAGAATGGAGCCAAGACCATAGAATGGGTTTTAACAGCAAGCTCCCACCACATAAAACAAAAGTTGCACAAAAAATCAGCATACAATCAAAAAACCAAAGACAAAGCCAGAGAAACTCCAACCCACACACCCACAACAAGGAACCACCAAGATTTGCCTTTACCACCTCCCTTGTGGGAACGAAGAGTCATGTCAAAAGAGGGCGTAGAAGTCTTAGATTTCTTTCCTCTCATAGTAATCTAGCCCTCTTCCACCTTAGCAACAGCATCCTTCCAAGCCATCGAACCCAACATTGGAACCTCACAATCTTGAGAAAGAAGGCCAGCAGCACCCATCGTCTGAAAGGCAACATCACAATTTTTCCTTAGAGGCACAACATCAACATCTCCAAGGGTGCAACTAGAATTGGTATCCATAGCACAATTAGAGGACATACAACCAGACACTTCCAGAGAAACTACTAGAGAGACAAGAGACCCAGCCTCCCCAGAAACTCCATTATTAATCACATCAGACTGAGGATAAATCACATTAGCAGCCAGAGAGACAATGGCCTCAGTATGCCCACCCTCTGAAACTAGAACAGCCTGAGAGGAAAGCGCAATGTACTAAGAATCATGTGCAACCACCAAGGAGAAAATCTTTTGGTTATAAGATTTCTTCTCAATTGTATAATGTTGAACTGAAGCACCTTTCCACCACGAAACATACATTTTTTTTCTCTAATCCCCATTGAGCTGCCACATGACCAGTTTCAAAACATTTTCTACACCTGAAGGGAATCCCTTCATAGTCCAAAGTTTGGATCCATTTACCCTTAGAAGATTCTATCAAAATCTTCGCAGGTAACCCCTTAAAAACATCCAAATCAACTAGAATATGGTCATAGGTGAATGAAGAATATCAGATGATTCCTCATCCACCATCAGAAAGTCCCCAAGGGCTTCTCCCACTTCCTCTAAAAGAGAGTCAACCCATAGATGAAGGGGGAGATAGGGAAGTCGAACCCAAATAGGAATCTTGTTGAATGTTTCAGAAGAAGGGTTGAAATCAAGGTGCCAAGGTTTAACCATTAGCATGAATTTGTCTTCACAGCTAAAAAAATGATCACACAATATCTTATTTTTTCCTGAGCATTCTCAAATTTAACAATAAAAAAACCCTTTTCCATAGGGTAAATATGAACTATACCAGTAAGAAGGGGCTCCCAATGTTGAGAAATCCAAACATGCAAGTCTGGGAGGTTGGGCCAGAAACCCCTAAACCGACAGATCACACCATGGGAGGAGAAAACAGAGACATTGTAGTCTATTTTTTCCTATGTCTCCACATCCAGCGTGATGGCAATGGAATTTGAGACAGGGAAAGGCCCTCTCTCAACATTTTTTTTTCAACCTCTGTGAATCAGTAACCCTAGCAACAAACTTTGGAACCTCAGAGGTACCCCACTCCTGAGACACCACACCTGATCCACCCAGAGTAGTCGTTGGATCATAGACGGGCTTCGCAGGAGCAAAAGCATATGCCAACAAAGGAGATCCATAAGGCACCAGCACAGAAAAATGCACATTCGACCCCACAATAGAAAGCTGAGGGACTATATTATCATCCTTAGGCTGAACACCTAGGTACATTGAAGGAGAAGGGAAAGCAACGAGCACGAGAGAAGACGTCAACACAAGACACTTAGCAAAAACTATCGCAGGAGCTAAAGGATCAGGTAAGGTGTTCAATGATAGGGCATTCAGGCCAAGAGGATGGTCGCCGCCAGCTTGCTAATGAGACAGTAGGACCAAAACCCTAGCCGCAGGAGACATTGTTGCAGGGAGACTTCAGCTATTTTTCAAAATCAATAAAGGATGTTATACCTCATTTAATTTGTTGTGTTGATTTCAAATGTTTACTTTAAAAATTTCTTTGAGTAGTTTAGTTGGATAAAAGCAATTGTGAATGCATCTTTGTTTGACTCGATCATAGACCAAACCACTAGCTGCTTGTTGATTGTAAGTCTTGCCTTGCATAGTTGGATGCCATTATTATGAATTTAACTTCAATTGGTACTTGCTCATTGATTTGCATCTATAGATGGGGTTGATAAAATGGTAGAAATTTGAACATCTTCCAAACACACCTTATAAGATTGCACAAGGTGGGTGGAGTTGATGACGAGACTGCATCTAGTAGAGTTACAAACATATTCACTAGTCCTTGCATCCTAGAGTAGAAGTAAAAGTTAGTTAGAATCATAAGTCTAAGTTCATTGCATTTCAGTTTGTGAGTTGGAAGTCAAAATATTTTCATTGCACATTGTGAAGCCTTATCATTCAAAATCAAGTTGATAAAATCTTAGTGAACTAGCATAAGTCCCTCTATGATACCAACATATCACATTATTAAACTGAGTGAGTATCCACATCAAGAAGGAACCTTCGAGTCACCTCGATAATCTCTCCTTGCAGTCTTCAACATACGTGGTGTCTTTTTTCAAGAGAGGATTTAATATTTGGCGTTTCATCTTGAAATATTGAGTGTTCCATCATGCATGTTGTAGTGGCATAAAATTCACATCAAAAAGACCTTATAGGCCTTTGAAGTCTCACTATGACACACAAATAAACACTTCTTGCTAGAAAGCTCCAACTTGGCCCTCTTCTCCACATATATGGATATAAAGTAGAGAACCAAAGATGCTAGCTTTGTACAATAAATGCCTCTTCTAGTGTATTGTCCTCTACATTGTTATGAGAACATCTATTCTAGATATATATTGTTGAAGACATGTTTTTGACCAAATAAACTAAGTCTAGGTTATGAATCATTCTTTAACAACCCTTATTATGGATAAGCCTTCTGCTTTGCATACCCATTCTATTGTGGGTTCTACAGAACTGTGAACTCCCTCTTTATCCATGTTTTCTTGTCAAAACTCTCTAACTCCTACAACGTATACTCACACCTACTCATCAAGACATCAATCTTCTTCCTTGTTTGATTGTCACCTAAATTTTTGAACTTCTAAAACTTATTAAAGACCTTATTCCTTGTAAGTAAGAAGGAAATTCATGTCGTGTGGAAGAAATTATCAATAAAGGAAACATGCTTCTGACAATTGATCCTATTGACATCGGTCCACACATCTAAATGCACTAAGTCTAGATCTTCCTTAGGCCTATGCTCGATGAATGTGAGTTGGTTTAATGGTGAACTTGTAATCTTGAAAGAGATGTCACAAGTTCAAATCTTGCAAGAGATAGGGTATGTACACCCCATTTTTAGCAAATTAGGTGTCTTATGCATGGAGTACAAGGTAGTAACATTACAAGCCATTTGTACACCCAAAATAGATTGTTTGATATCATTGACTATAAAAGGATTCATTTTCATTATGAAAGCAACCTTAACATGATTTTCACATTCTCTATGTTGTTTAATATTGAACTCTATAAGTCCTATGAAAACCTTTCTCAAATACCCCATCCTCTTGTGCCATAACTTGCACAAATTATCACTATTATGAATCAAAAATTGAAGCGGATCACTATGTAACCTATATAGATTGTATTCTCTAACCCCTATTACTTGTGAGCAAACTAACCTAGATTCTTGTTGATCCTTGAATTCTACTAGAAACCTCTTATCCTCCATAACCAAAACCAAAAGAAAATTCTTCCTAAAACTAGAAACAAACAACATATCATCAAACTTCAAAGAGTTGCTTGACTAAAGTCAAAAGGGAGCTATACCAACTCTTATTGGATACTTGGCATCATTGCCAAGATCAACCTAAACTCTAGCGTTGCATTCCTTTAAAATGGTAAAATATTCTTAGGCTAATGTCATATGGCTAGAGGTCCTACTGTCCACATACCAAACATTCCTAGGAAACATTTTGTTAGAAAGACAAGACAACATTGAGAAATTCGTCTCAAACTTGGCATCAAACTCATTCACTTGGAATCATGCAAAGGTTGTTGCTTCCTACTACAATTGATTCCCTTGGTTCTTCTTGTATGGAAATTGTGATATATAATGATCAAACCTATGACAACTAAAGAAATTAATTTTACTCTATTGGATAAAAGTTGTGTAAGTCATTGTGACCACAACTTGCAAAATTATAACTTTAGACAACATTACATGAGATTACTCTCTCCTCTCAGCAATAGGGGAGGCTCCCTTCTTACCGTAGGTGGGTTCAATAGAAACTTAACTAGAAATTACAAAATAGGGCAGTTATGTTAATCTATTCCTCTTTTTTTAGGAATGATTTTGCAAACAACTTATGAACAACACTAAAATTCAACAAAAAAACACCTATTGCTACGATAATATCAATGGCTCATGAGTTGATGTAAGAACAACACAAAAGACACCAATCTACTTTATATGAGTGAAACAGTTGCAGAAACCCAAAGTCTTATACACTTTCCGAATGAAGTTTTAATAACTTGAATAAATGATAAGGCACAAAGTCTCTTACCAGATGCTCACTAAATTCTATGAAAGTACTTAACATTGAAGCACAAAGTCTTTCAGTTTTAAGTATGTGAAGCCACTGTCAATTATATAAATTTGTTCTTCTGCAGCACAAAGTCTTCAAGAAACTCAAATTGAGCGCTCAAGAGATTATGAAAGATAAACCACTCGATGAATCAAAGATAGATTAACTTATGCAACACAAGAATACACAAATCAACCTCAAGCCCCACAACACAAAGTTTGAGAAAACACACTTTTATTCACATTAGAAATTTTGTATCATGAAACACAAAGTTTTCAGCTCACAAGCAATTTTTGCATAGCCTTCTTGCATAAAACAAAAGATGAATATTACAATGAGGCTCCCTCCTATATATAGGTGAGGGGCTAAGAGAGAAACGGGGGAGAAACTCAAAAAACTTTAACCTATTCCCTAACTAACTTTGAATTATTCAAACTACTAGTCCTAATGTACTTGACCTGCAATTTGATTACATGCAATGACTTTGCGGGTGAAGAGGATACTTGTAATTACAACTTGTTTCCCAGTTACATATAATTTGTTAATAACAAAATTACAAAATGCATGATGAAAATAAACTAAGTGTCTGACAAGACATAAATTCTACTACATCATAATTTGTCGGTCTTCATGTTGCTACATGATGCTCCATGATTGATGTGTTCATGTTTGGTGAAAGGATCTCAATCTGGAATATGAATCTACATCCTTGATTGTTCTGCATCATAATGATGGTTACTAGGAAAACATCTTTTCATGACCATTTCGATCTAGAAAGTATTCTATGTCCACAATCAATCCATCATTCATTCCTTTTTCTATATGACTCCTTCATGTTGTCGTTCTTGCCTCGTCACTCTTTAGTCTTGAAATTTCTTTGCAAACTAAGACCAATGTCATGATCTGTTGATTAGGTGGATCATATGGGAAAACAAGAGAAGTCATGGATCTTTCTTCTTTGCAAGTTTGGAGCTATGCATGTTGAATATGACTGGAAGGCCTTTGAGCAATTAAAGATGGAAGAAAGTGGATGAAATCAGCCTTTTAAAAGGGACAAAGGATGAAAAACGAGGTTTTCTGGAGCATTGCAAGTAGATGAAATGCAAATATTTGGTTTGGAAATGAAGTGCAAGTGCATATATACTCAAGTGGAGGTACTTCTTACTCATAAGTGGGGTTTTAAATCCAATTACAAGTCATTTTGGAAAAGTTTGCTACTTGCAAACAAGCTATTAAAGCCCACTTGCAGGTTGGAAAGAGACTTCATATGCGCTTGGAAAACACTTGCAAGTGGACTTTTTAATTCCAATTACAAGTAGGGGAAAAAAATTAGCTCTTTTCAGCGACATAAACTTACAAACAGGGTTTTTAATTCCAATTGCAAGTGGGAAAAATATGCACTCTTGAAGTTCTTTCTTGAGGGGAATGTCTTTGCATTGCAACTTGCATTATTTTTGGGGAAGAACATGCATTGCTCATGAGAAGAATACTACACAAATCTCCTTTGCAAACCCAAAATGTGAAGAAAAAGGTGATTGAACTTTGAAGAAAAAGCCTAAAATCCCTGCTAGTTTGAATTTAGAGAATGACCTCCAAATCTTGGTTAAATAATTAACCAATCTGACTAAATCCTCCTTCAATCAACGCATTTTTGGTCCATAAGAATTCATTGACAAATGGCCATATGAGAAACAATTTGCTTGAGAATAGCAACTGCAAAGACTCCTTCAAACATCAAAATGTGGTTTCAGCTTGTATTTGCAAGACAACTTGCAATGGAGGCAAAACAAATGGCACTCTAAGAGGAAAAATCAATTTGTAATGATTAAAATTAGCTTCCAAATGATTTGCTTTTGCCTTAATATGGGTGTTTAGAACCACTTTACAACATGGAAGTGTTATTTTCCTTTTAAAAACACTTGCATTTGCCCTATACGGGCTTTAGGAATGATGTTACAACAAAGGCAAGTATTTGAATCTTCAAAAACTCCTCCAAATACCCAAGACGGGTTTTCACATTAACGTTACAAGCTGAGAATGCTTGTAAATAACACTTCCTTTGCAAATACATTTGCATTTTCCCTAGACAGGCTTTTAGAACCATTTTACAAGCTGTAAAATGCTTAATAATAGCAGCGACGGGATTTTTTGTTCAAAATGCAAGTTGGAAATGTACTTATTTTTTGAAAGCTAACTTGTTAAAGCTTTAGGGCGGGCTTTTATAACCACTTTACAAGTACTGGAGATTTTATTTTAATAACATAACATGTAGATGGGCTTTTCCATGCTTTTGCGAGTTGTTGAGTTTTTAAAACAAAATAATAATGGAGACAGTCTTTTCCCACGGGTTTGCAAGCAATGGAAATGCTTAAATATGCAACAGAAACTTCATTTAATAATAAAAATGAGCTTTTTAAATGTTATTGCAAGCCAACTTCATTTAATAATAAAAATGGGCTTTTTAAATGTTATCTCAAAATGTCTATCTTAGAGAGAGAACCATGATTTTGGATCGAAATTTGCATGGGTAGTCTCAATTTTGAGAATTCAAATTTGAGGACAACATACTCATCCTTCTCTCTAACTATAAGTGCCCTTATTAATAGCTTTTGAGTTCATTTGAGTTTCCTCCTTAATAGAGTCATCACATAGTCTTTCAAAGAAAGGTCCTCCCAAAACAAATGTCCAAAACAAATGCCTAACACAAAGATAAGAATCCATTCAAAGCCAAATTAACAAGTTTTACATCTTCAATCTTCTCCCTAGGTGTTGTAAGTTGATCACGAAGTTGTGTCATCTTCATCAAGTAACTGGTAGTTGTATCTAATTTAGTCATCTCTATGGATCTAAGTTTGTCTCAATATAATTTTCCTGTCTATGTTTTCACTCTAGAAAAGACTAACCAAAACATCAAACATCTCCTTGGTTATTTTGTATTCTTACAAATGAGGAATTGAGTGATTTTTCACTACATACATAATCATCTGCTTGCTTTTAGCCTCTTCTTATGAGCTACCAATGGTTGCCAATTTATAGGTGGAGACATTTCAATTCATATGAAATCCCAAAATTCATTTTCTCCCAACAGTAAAGTCAACCTAACTTTCCAAAGCAAAAAAAATCAATGAACCATCTAATCTATCATCAATCTTGAGGCTAGCTAGTGCCATTGAACTTAAAAAAAAGCTCAATTATAATTTTAAAAGACTTGTTACAATGTTGTAAACCCTTGTTTGTTTCCTAGGCAAACCCTAGATGCAAATTTAAAACTTCACAAATAATATTTGCAAGTAATGATGCTGCAAAACAACAAATCCAATAAAATTTTTGATGATATAAATAGACAGAAAAATTCAATGACCACAAATTATATTACACAGCAAAGCTACAACTGTATCATGAAAAATACATGCAACTTTTGACAAGAAATCTTGTACGACTTCCTCAATAAAATTTGCATGAATTTTCTTCATTAGATCCAAATGTGATTTTTCAAATAAATCAGGCTGATAATGTCCTAATGCTAAATAACATTGCATAAAGTTATAAACAACAAACCCATTATAAAGTTATGATCGGCAAAACAACAAACCCAATAAAAAGTTTGATGTGATAAATACACAGAAAAATTCAATGACCACAAATTTTATTACACAGAAAAGCTACAACTGTATCATGAAAAATACATGCAACTTTTGACAAGAAATCTTGTACGACTTCCTCATTAAAATTTGCATGAATTTTTTTTATTAGATCCAAATGTGATTTTTCAAATAAATCAGGCTGATAATGTCCTAATGCTAAATAACATTGCATAAACTATACAATAATAAAAAAATTAAAATGTAAAAACATACACGGATAATTACACCATCAAACAAATCTATTTTTCATTGCTTCAAAAAACTTACGAGACAATCTCCGCAACTGGTAAAACTTGTAGCTGCACAAAAGTCAGCAACATATACTATGTTGGTTCTAGTATGTTACAATTTTAGTCTCTCGATCCATAAAATAATAAAATCTGGAACCTTTTATTCCTTCTATCTTGCTCCTCTTTTTATACTCATTCAGCTAAAATCTAATCTTTGAAAAATCAGTTTTAGTTGGAAAAGCATAATTATCACTCATAAAGATGAAATGAACTTCCCTTTTTACACCAAAAGTGAAATGCAAAATAGAATAATTCAAACTACTTGAACTCTTTTCACATGTTCTTCCTGAACTTGTGCAGACGTTGCTATTCAAACTAAAAATTCAATATTCCCATGTTACAGATTTTACAATAGAGCCAAACTTCTATTCATTTTCAGTTTCATATATCACTACATTGAACAACAGTTACAACAAGTTTAAGTTGGGATTTATAACAATCTAACTTTATTTAGGAGCGTCAGCTGATGTTAAAACTATGTCATAAAAATAAGTCGTATATGTTTATATAACAAAAGTACGTTGGCACGCATGCACAATATTTATACATAACATTATTTTATTAAACATAGCAATTAGGGAGGATACATTTAACTAAGTTGTAATTTAAGTATACAACTGGTGGGTCATTTTTCTCACTCAATGTGTTAACTAAGAAGAGCACAATAACCCTTTATCTCTCTATTTTCAGGGTTTGCCTCCAATCGTTGGTTTCTTTTCTCTCAGCTGGTATACATGTATCTATGAGCTGGTTTTACATATGTTTTTCAATAGCTTTTCAAACAAAACAAGTTTACATGTTGTGGTCTTTAAAACAATATATCAAGTATCACTGTTCAGAAGTATAAAACTGGCTTGATACCCAACTAATTATATTAAAAGCAATGAATTGGAAATCCAGATGAAGAGATGAAACAACTTTCCTCTCTAGAACTGTCTACAACTGGATCATCCCACTTATGACAGAGATTTAAAATAAATGTACATGCACTAAACAAAGTAGAAACTTGTTTCAACTGCAGATTAACTTCCATGAGTTTCTTCCCGTACTTACTTCAGAACTGCTGATTAACTTCCATGAGTTTCTTCCCATGCTTACCTTAGAATTTGAAGCACCTTTCTCTGGATCTGGAGTGTTCAATAACTGGGACAAATGCACAGGCACGCGAGCTCTCTACAACCCAGAAGAAGAATTTTAATATGAATTTCAAATCGATAGAGCGTTCGGTTGTGTATAATTATGGAAAATAAAAAATAGCTGCGAATACGGAACTTCACTAAATTTCATATCAAGCAAGCAAGAAGCCAACTAAGTCCACTAAGACACCTTTGTGCTTCCACTCCAACCACAGTTAGCTCTGAAACAATTCCACAATGCAAAATTTCTGCAAAGAGTTTATTTGCAGTATATTGGAATCAAAAACACTTCTAAGCAGCTCACAACTATAGTGATCAACATAGAAACACACAAAAAATAGCAAAGCTTTTCTTTAAAGCATGCGAAGAGCTCACCCTTTTTCATCAATAAAAACTGAGAGACTTTTCTGCTTTATGTTTCCTCCTCCACACTGTAATAACATTTTAGAAAAATGATTTATTAAACACTGTTAAGAAATTAAAAACAGATCAATAGACCAGACATACTTGATGATCCTGTATACATTATTGTATGCATGTGTTAACTTCTACATGCCTATGTGAGTTTTGTGTATAGGCACGTGCGTGTGTTTATTTCTCTCTGTTTGTGCTTGCATGTGTGCTTCATCCAATTGAGCTTCCAATATGTTACGAAGTTAGTGATCAGTGATTTTCTGCACTTCTATGTACAATGTAGGTTATTAATTTAGTATATCGTGTTAAGAATTAGGTGTTAGAACTCACTAAATGTCTGGAAATTATCTATCATGCATATTCAGTGTTATGTGGTACAATATATAGTGACATGGCTTTAGGAATATGTACTTGTAGAGATTTTATTTTGTAAGGTGAAGTGGCATATCAAAGATTTCAATTTACACTACAATATTTTATCTCAGAAAAACATAAATTGGAAAAAAAATTACCAAAATCACTATTAAATGCAAAATGGCTAAGTTCCCCATTTTTACCCTTAAAAAAAGTGATTTTTTATTACAAACATTGACCACCCTGTTGAACCCCTTTTTCCAATTTATTATAGCTTTTTCAAAATTAGTCTTGGTATTTTTACATTTAGTCATAGTTTCTACAAATTTCATGCATCAGAATATAGGGGTTTTCCGCAATTATTTATTTTAATCTGGTTTCCAAGTTTTTCCCATGTTTAGAAACTCTACTACATTTTCCTTAGAAAGTTCGGTTTTGGCCAATGTTAGGTCAAGTTTATGCAAAAAGTTGTATGAATGTAGAGTTTATAATCTAAACGAATATTTTTACTAATTATTTATTTTTCATTAGCATATAGTTAATAGTATTTATGTTTTAATTTAAGCTTTGGGTAATATATCATATTGGACTTAAAAGTTCATTGAAAGTGATTTAACGGGTGATTTTGAAAGGGGTTTTGCTAAAATATTTTAAACTATAAAATAGTGAAATACATAGGATGATAAAGTTTATATATAATATATAGTAAATTACTAATAAGCTTTATCTTTTTCCTAGCCCTAAATTTCTAGTGGGTATAAAAAAAAATCAAAAATTCCTTTGCTCATGTTTAATAGTAGTGTTTGACAAGGATGTTTGCCATGAAGGTTTTAATGGTTTTGAAAGCCATAATTTGTGCTTGGTGGTAGGGGCTTCATCCCTTGACCTTGCCCTATATTACACCAAGGAATGCACTTGGGATACTACATCTGAACCCCAAGGGACACTACCCCTCAAGCATATTGTGGGCACTACCCCTAGACCCCCACAAGGAGCATTGCCCCTCGACCCCATTGGGAGTGCCACTCCCAAATCCCCACAAGGGATGCTATATATTGACCCTGTTGGAGGTTCAACCCCTAAACTTCCACCCTTCATTGTTGATATTCAATGCAATCATTGCAATGCATTTATGTGCTTAGCGGTTTACGTAGCATGTTGAAGTTTCATTTATAAGTCTTGTACTTATATTGTAATGCCTCTTTTTATGCAAAATTATCACGTGAGCTTTTGGCCAGTTTTTTAAATTTCCCCTAAGCTCCCAAAGTGGGTTGGGGAGAAGTCCAAATTTTTTATAGTGTGCTAGTTCAATGTTTATTGGTTTATGTTGATGGCATTTACCTAGCATTATAACGCAGTGATGTTTTTAGACTCTTGGGGTGTGCTCCAAATTTCTTAAAGGGCATGTTTATGTTTAGTAAGTCTTCAAGTTGGCACCATTCTTCATCCCACTACCTCAATTGCATTTTGGCATGTTCAAATTTGGTTTTCGATGCCTCACAATGCTTTATGTAGCTCAAACCGTAGTATTTATATATACACTTAAGTTCTAATGTTAATGTTATATAACTTATATTATTTCACAAGTGTTATATTTTTATAAAGTCACTTTATGTCCCCTCAAATGCCACGGAAAGGGGACTTCCACATAAGGTCATTTTATTTATTTGAAACGTGTTTTTGGTAGGAAATGAATTATTTATATTTTCAAATTAGCTTATTTTTTTCTTACAAAGCTATAGAAGGAGGTTTGGGCTCTGATTTTGGATTTGTTGAAGAGTTCTTATATTGTTATATTACTGGATTGAACCTATTGCAAAAATAATAGAACACAATAAGTTAATATAAGATTAATTAAAACGATGATTATTACAAAGAGGTTCATCTCCTTATATAGAGATTGGAGGATGGGACAATGCAAACGACAATTCACCAAACACTAAGAATAGTGAACCAAAAAAAAAAAAAGAAAACACATGTAACTATGGTGACTTTATTAAAACCATAAGACTTATCTTCTAATAATTCAATATTATTCTAAAAACCCCACTAAGGCTTACTCCACTGAAAGCAAAACATAACAAACTAAAAAACACCTAGAACCATAACTATGTCATACTTTAGAAGCTTGTCTTTGACAACTGACCATACACCAAGTAGAACTCCACCAAGCTACCTTGAACCTTCGTAAAGGTGTAGATCCTAAAATAAATTCTTGAGTTCTCAAATTACCACCTCTTCGAACTTCTGAATCACAGATTTCCAGAACCACTGGACAACAATCCATGATGAGCTACTTCATTTAGCTGCATCAAGTTTTCTCATAACCCTCGTGAGGACATGATTCCCTCGACTTGCTTCTTGGGGCTTACAGTTAGCTTGGAGTAGCTATGGCGGCTAGTAAAAAAAGTTGTCACATTAGGACTGGTAGCTGATATGAAAGGGTCCCGCATCCTCAAAAGAGTAGCCAAGCTTTAGCGTGGCCACTAAAGTAAGCAGAATAATCACTTCATAAACTGAAGTCTCACACCCAATCAGAATTTCCCAACATTGCAAAAGGATTCTTGATTTTCCTTTGTTCACTCACTTATTTATCCCTATCGATTCCTCAAATTAAGCTGCACCAACTTACTTGGCATTACCTTGGACAATGTTGAATATTTAGAACTTTAATCTAGCATTCTGATCCTTGTTAAATGTTATCGATAACTTTGCTTTGGCAGTTTCGAGTTGGTACAGCTCCCCAAAGCTTCAAACCTTTGGTTACGACGCTTACTAACCATTTTGACCGTCAAAGCAGCTACAACAAACTTGGCCCTAAAGCCTTTTAGCATTTAATCATATATTTTGCTCCTTAAAGGAAAACAACAATGCTATGGCAAAGCAAATTCTCCAATGCAAATATATATTTGGATTTTACATTATTTCAATTAATCCTCCCCATGATGATTTTAAGAATGCAATAAAAATGGTAAACCTTTATCAAAATTGGAGAAAACAATAATTTTCCTTTTGCTTGCAAACTTCCAGAAAATTGTTAAATTGTAACCTTAAATCAATCATTTCACATTCGGCACAACAGCAAATTTGTGTGAAATCAGTCGAACAACATCTGAGCATTTTTGTCCCCAAATCCCAAATTCCTGCACACCATCGATGTAATGTCCTCTTTTTGAAATAGGATTTAATAATAATAAAAATATATATAAAAATAATAAATATAATATAATATAATTACAAGTTAATTAAGTTTAATGAAAATATAATTACAAGTTAATTAAGTTTAATGAAAGGTCAAGGGGCATGCCATGAAGAGTTGTGACTCCCTCAAACATGAGATATAAAAGGGAGGAGTTCATTTAAAAGGGGGAGAGAGGAAGAAAGAAAGATGAGAGAAAAGAAATGAAGGAAGCGTTAAGCCCGTTTGTTTCGCAGAATTCGTGTATGCTGGAATAGCCAATTCTGGAATTCAACTGAATTCCAGAATTATGCTATTCTGAAAATGAAATCTAGATATGGGCTTGTCCTGTTTGGTTCACCTAGAAGATGACTGAGAAGATGCAGATTCTGCGTTTGGTTCCACAAAACTGGAATTGGAATTGGAATTTTGTTTTTGCACACATACACATATACACACACACACACCTGTGTGTATATACACACATGTGTGTATATATACACATACACACATGTGTGTGTGTATACACACACATATATACACACATGTGTATATACAGACGTGTGTATATACAAACATGTGTATATATACACATATATATACCAGAGTAACAAGAATCGCCCGTGAATCGCGTGAATCACGATTCGATTCACCCTCCCCGATTTTTTGGGAGCTGGTGAATCAGATTGGTGGTTTTTTGGCCTGAATCGCCTATTCAGGCGATTCATCCAAAAATTGCCTGAATCGCCATGTGTGAACCGGCATGAATTGGCCATCAAGTCAAAAAAATTAAAAAACTCTTTTTTTTAATCTTTTTTTGTGTCTTTCATCTTACATACATTTATGATTTGATGTTTTATGGAGCTAAATTTGGGGTGGAAACTGCGCCGATAAAAGTGGGGAAAAATTAACCTTTGAGTCTTATTAGGCTCCATATAGAAGATGATGATGATGAAGAAGAAGAATATCAATAAATTATTAATCCATTAGTTGAACTTAAAACAATGATACTTGAAC